>BTSX01000001.1:20702336-20927173 GCA_036245825.1 Pristionchus entomophagus | reverse complement strand
GTAATCCCTTAGTCTTTGTCTCTCCACTTCGTTTCTTGTTGCTATTCGCCAATTCACCCCCGACTTCTCGCAATTAATTTTATATCTCTATTATTCGTAATTTTGTAACCCTTATTGTTTCGTATTCCTTTTTCTATCATTTTCTCGTAAGCCCTCTCCCCTCTTCTTCTCTTTAATCTTCACGGCGATTATTCAGTCTCTGAAAAAAAACTGGCAAAAATCCATAAAAATGCTACGGGGGTAATCAGAGTGTCTCGATTGGATGACGGAGGGATTCCTCAGATCTCCTCTGATCTGATCTCCCCTCTATCCAATTGTCTCATTCGCCATTCAATACCTGTTCTCCTATTTCCTTTCGGTAATCTCTATTGTATCTCGTGCCCTCCAGATCCTATTTCCCCTATTGTAAGTCCCATTCTCGATCGTAAGCTGTCGTAAGCCCTGTCCCCTTTTCCTCCCTCGTACCGTGCTTCTCTTATTCTTCCCATCCTCTCCCGTTACTACTTCCCATACGTGTCAACTCTTCAATCCGAAATCGGCTGCTGTGCAAAATTGTTATGATTGTTCTCCCATTTTTTGGCTGAAGAATCAGTGTTCTCCATCTCAAGGTCACGCCCCTTTTCCACATACGTTGTAGTAGCGCTGCAAGTCACTGTGTATGAGCCCTGCCCCTCGCTCGCTCCGCCCCTTTGCCCCGCCCCCTTCCCTCGTTATGTTTGCTACTAATCGAATTCCATCGTTTGGTGCACCAAAAAGATCGTTGAATAAGCAAACAAATAATTGTTCTGGTTTTTATTTCTATCCATTCTGTCTCATCATCGTTATTTGTGCATCCGTATTAGTATCTTGTAGGGCAGTCAGTTCCAGACTGACTCCGTCCCTTATTATCCTATTGGCCCCGCCCCTTTTATGCAATCTCATTCTCGTATCCTTCTACTTTGTCGACCCTTCCTGGTTAGTCTCTCCCCTTATTTATTACAGTTACTTCCTCCCTTCTTTCGTCCTTCTCCTCTATCTATCTATTACTCATTAATAATTGTATTAGTGTGGTAATATGATCGATAATGTTGTTCAAGATGGTCGTTCGTTCGTCGTATGTTAGTCAAGTATAGTTATCGATTGTGAAGGTATACTGTAGGATTGCTTCCCGTAGATTACGGTGGAAGTGAGAAGATTGATTGATTTGTCTGATGTGAGATTATTGAATGAATGGTATGCTAATAAAAGCTGGTGAACGGTCATTGAAATGCACTAGTACAGAGACAGAGAGGAATGAGAAGAGTTGAATGGGGGATGCTCAGACTGCAAGACTTTCCCTTGTCTCAAGGATGGAAGCACCGATAGTGACTTGTCTCGATCTCTTGGAACTCTCTATCACTTCCTTTCCTTCGGGATCTCTCTCGATATCAATTGAGAGATGGAATACTCGTTTGTCTCTTCCCACTCACTTTTCCTCTTGATCCCCCACCCACACCCTTTCTCACTCTCCCTCCCTTCCTCCCCTCCTCCCCCCTCCTCCCCTCCCCCCGCCCTCTCCCTCTCCCTTTCCCCCTCCCTCCTTCCCTTTCCCTATCTTCTCGCGAGATTCATCCGGGAGGGAGAAGCTCCTTATCAAGTTCCCTCCACCCCATCCCGTCCCATCACACTTTCCCTCTCACTGGGTGACGATCGTGCTTTGTTGCGACTCTCCGTCTCTCTACATGGCTGCAGCTGCTGCTCCGACCCTGCAGCACATTCCCTACGACCATATCTACTGCTTCTCATCAAATGCAGCGACCTCCTCAATCGCCATCCCAATGTGAGTTTGGCTGTTGACGCCATGCAGAAGATCTCTCGTTCTTCAGATGGAATTCACCTCTCTTCTCTACACGGCAGTTCTCTCCTCACTCAACCACACTCCTTCCACTCCATTCCCCCCGGCCCCTGAGGATCTTCGGGACTCCTCGACTCCAGAGATCGAGATCGACCCTGTCTCGTCAGTTTTCCTCAGAGGAAAATATCTCACTCGACTAGCTTCTATTTGGTGATGGCAAGGAAACTGAATGGAATACTCCCTGCAGACTACCCGAAGAGGAGGACGCGACTCCCTCTCCCTCCGCTGCATCGGTCTTGCAGCAAGACGAGTCTGCTGCAGTTGCCGCAGCTCCCTCCTCTTCCCTCTACTGCGCACCTTGCAATCGCTACTTCAAGCGGCCTGATGTTCTCATTCGGTTAGTGAAATGGGAAGAGTACGGGTCAATTAGTAATAATCATAATGAATGGCTATGGATCTCGGCTACAGTGAAAGAAATGGATCAATAAAGATACTCCTTTATAGCCATCTCCGTCTCCATACTGGGGAACGTCCCTTCTCCTGCACTCTCTGTGCACGGCAGTTCAGTCGGTGAGTCATCCTGGATTGATCTTTGATCTCTATAGTGCTAGATCTTTGATTTTTTCCCTGATTGATCTTTGTTCTTTCTCCAGTTCCGACCATCTCCTTGCTCATATCCGTCGACACTCGGGAGAGAAACCATACGGATGCCCCCAGTGTCCATTCGCCACGGTGAGAACAGAGAAGGATCTGAGTTTAGTTCCTCCTATCAACAATGGATATCACACATCAGTATCTAAATTTTTATCTTCACTTTGTATACGATTCAAATACGCAGGAAAACGCCTCAAAACATGGTATAGTTTGAATTCGAGCAATATTTCGATTCCATAAAGAAGATTCGATAAATTTGCAGCACCGACGGGATATTCTCACTCGTCATTGTGCGGGGAGACATGGAGGAAAGAAGAGTGGGAGGAGTCGAGATGATTTGAGATAGGGATGATGTAATAATTCCGTTTGTATGATTTTAATGATAAACGGAGAACTATCGAGAAATCCATAACACGGAACAAAGGGGAAAATGTTTATTTTCATTTAAATAGTAATACGCTTGATTGTTACGAGAATAGAACAAATGCTTTCGATAAAATAGACAACCGGTAACCATGTTGACACAACCGTAATAAGTTGATCAGACAAGATAGATTAAATTAATATTCGGCAAGAAAAGTTCCAGGAGAGAATTGATAGTCGGACTGAGGGATAACAGAGGTAGGAGGACTCCAATTGGGTTCGAGGCAAAAATCGGACTCGATGATGTCAAGGATGGGGAGGGATTAGGGAATGAACGAGGGGAAGGGGAGCATCGAACAGAGTATCGATCTCTGGGACTGGATGAGGGGGCATGTAACAGGGTACGGTAGTGGGGGGATACGGTATCGGGGGGTGTGGTTGTAGAATCCATGAGTCGAAGGATAAGGAGTGGGTAGATGAAGTTGTCGGAATAGATCACAGGTTGATGAACTTGCGCTTGCACTCTCGAAAGGAAATGTTGTAGGGAAATACTACGGTAGTAGCGGGAAATTGAGTGTACCGATTTCCCAATGGACATCGGTTCCCAAACATCATTATATTTAAATAATAATAATATTCCAACTAGAAACAATTCTTCAGTTATAAAACCAGTTCCCAATCAGGAGAAAACATTTGAATTCGCGCCACTTGACTTTCACCACGAAAGATTACAGTAGTCGAGCCGACGCGCCGACTCTCCATTTTCATCACTTTTTCTCCGTTTTCTCCACGTTGCTGACGCCCTTTCTCTTGATTCATTACTATTCTTATTCCAATCAATGCTTATCGTTCCCCTTTCACATCTATTCGCATTCTCTCCCTCTTCTCGTCGTTTTACGACCCTTCCGTTCTCATTACGAACCTTCCTTTCTCACTACTGTTGCTCCTACTTCCCATTTACGTCATCATTACGTCATGTACGTCTTCCGCAATAGCATTGGTTTAATTACCCAAGTTTGAGGGGTCATCTGCCCTCTCTCTTGGCCTGTTTCTCCATCGTCAATCGTCCGGACGCCCTCTCGCCGTCCCGAATTCCTTCCAACTCGGCCGAGACCGATTGGATCGCTTCAACACCGCTCCCACCAGCCTTCCCATCTGGTTGGTTACTTTCTTTTCATTCTTAACCGTCTTCCCACTAGTCTTTCCATTAGACTACATCTTTCGTCGCTCTTTTTGATGCCCAAATTCTACGTCATTTCCCCTTTGTAACTGTTTATTGATTGATAATAATATGTATTGATTTATCCCCTTCTTATACCGCATCGTACCATACAACTGGCTCTTCTAGCATCGTAGCAAGATTCCAGTATATGGTGCATCGGCCTAATACGATCCATTAGCAAAAACCCGCGTGGCAGCAATCATTCTTCCATCAATTCCCACCCCTCTCCCGCTCGACTTTTCGAAAGTCAACGAATCACGACGCAATCCCAATAGAATGTCGTCTTCTCTCATTGATAAGTATTCCAATTTCCTCCCATCTCTGGCCACTAAAGCCCATCTTCAATACTATCGATGACGAAATAGAGAAACTCGGTAACTCGGTAGTTCTGACGAAATTACCACCATCTCCACGCTAATTTCCAAGAGAACCATTGAAGCCCAATCCATTATTGATGATTACCATGGCAATCAAGGACGCCATCACCAACATGGACAACATGGACGATACAGAGATGATAGAGAGCGAGGAGAACTACCTCAACAACCATATCACGGGCACGGACGGAGCATCAGGACTCAAGTTGGATCCAGTAAGTCTCACTAGTCTCATTACCAAAAAGGGAACACATGTCACGTCGCCGCGCTGTCCAAACTCACTCCCAGCTCTTCCGCTAGTGCGTCCCCTCCCTCTTCCACAAATAACGCGCCGTCCACAAGCACGCAAGCTCAGGGCAATTCGTTCACTTCTGTTGGTAGCCCTAGTTGTATTCCCATCCAGTCTGCTTCCTCTTCTAGCGACGCCATTGCGGTTCTCACTGAGACAGTCCGTAGTGCAGAATAGCGATAGGAATGCGATGGTCGCGCAGAATAGCGATAGGAATGCGATGGTCCCTTCCATCCCTTCACCCAATCTAGTGCTATCCCCGCCCGTCTCAGCCGCTTCTGATTCCACAGCATCGTCCATTGAGTCATCCCTAGCATTAGTCATGTCAAGACTCATGGATCAGTTGAATCTTCCTTCCATCACCCTGTCTTCTTTTGATGGTGACTCCACCCACTGGGAACCCTTCTTCAATCAATACACAAGCATTATCGATTCCAAATCCCATCTATCGAACATCGAGAAACTGATCCATCTTAGGAAAGCATTGAAAGGGTCGGCACTCAAAACAGTGGAAGACATTCCTGTAGAAGGAAAACACCTCCAAGCAACTATCGATCGATTGAAAACGGTCTATGGCAGGAGCAAGCGATCAAATACGACTCTGATCGCACAACTCTTTTTCCATCAAACCCAAGTCCTAGACGTTCGAGGATCAGCTCAATTGCACAGTTGAACTGATCAACAAGGTCATTCAGTTGGATGACAAGTCCATTGTCGATAACTTTGCTATCATCAATCAGATAGCTGGCACAATTCATTCCAAGCATCTCTCCATGATGTACAAGAGAGAGCCTTCAACCATGTTGGACTTACTTGCATCGAGACTGATCTCAGGGAAAGAATTGAGATTAGGAAACTCGAGTCAACCTTCCATTCCACCACTCGATCGGAGAAACCGATGAACTCTAGACAATTAGCATCTAGCAATGCATCCAATAGTGCGCAATTCATCCAAGCCATCCACTTCGAAAACATCCAAACTACCAATGTGTGTTTTCTGCGGTTTGCATCAATACAGCGGTGAATGCACTAAGGTGAAATCACCCAAGGACAGAAAGGAGTGTTTGAGAGGGAAATCGATGTCATTGCTGTTTCTCAACCAAGCATAGCACCAATGATTTCCACAGAAAATGTGCCAACTGTTCTGGAAGGCATCACAAGGCACTGTGCGAGAAACCTTCCTCCACCTCAATCAATGCCTACGTTTCGCATCAACAGCAAGAGAGACTGTACACTGCTTCTGCCATCATTGTCAATCCCAATGTAAACGCGCATAGAGCCTCTATGGCATTCATCCATCTCGATCACGGCTCACAAGCTACCCTCATCTCTAGGGAATTAGTCAACCGTCTCTCCTTATCCCCAATCGATCGTCGTGAGATGACAATCAATGGAATCAACAGTGAAGCCACTCGTCCTTTTCTCTACGATATCGTCAACGTAGACATAATTACTGATCGTGGTAAGTATTCCATCGACGCTGTTGTCATGGAAGGTACTTCAGTCAACTCGATTAGCACTCAGCCATTAGATGACAACGATCTCCGTCATCCAAGCCACTATAGGATCAGTTCCCAGTCGCTTCTCCAACTATGATGTAGTGCATTCTGATCTGCTTCTGAGTGTGACAGACACACTGAAACTCCTCGAGAATTCGAAGGAGACCAAACTTCCGAGTGGATGCCGTCTTCTAGAATCTTCCATAGGTCCCATCGTCGTTGGCTCCAATAAGATTAGATCTCATTCACTCAATCCAGTAGTATCTGTCCTCACTATGCATACTGAGACATCTTTCGAACAGAAGATCGAACGTCTCTTTTCTGTAGACCCATCGGCTCGAGTGTATGAAACAACTGAGAAGGAAGCCCGCAAAGCGACCGATGCTCTGGTGAACAAGCATTTCGATGAGACAATAGAGAAGAAGGACAATGATTACATTGTTCAGTATTCCATCAAGCCAGAGGCGAAGAGTGAGTTACCAACGAACTACGATCTAGCTTCATCGAGACTTAGTTCAACAATCAAGACTCTCTCCAAGCAACGGTCTTATCTGGAATACTACGATTCCATCATCATCGATCAACTTAGTCTCGGACAGATTGAGAAAGTTGACCCGAATGATTCCGAAGGCATCATTCACTATCTCGCTCACCAGCCAGTGCTCAGACCCGATAAGCCAACGACCCCCCTGCGCATTGTGTACGACGCTTCAACGCATCTGAAGAATAAGCCGTCGTTGAATGACATGATCCATCCAGGGCCAAGTGATCTCGAACTGATCCCGGCTCTCCTTCTCCGATCAAGATCCCGATTAGGACTCATAGTTGCGGATGTGGAGAAGGCTTTCTTGAAAGTGAAGCTGCACCCTTCCCAACATGCTGCGATTCCTGTGGGTCAAGGATCTGGATAAGCCAGTCTCTCGACCAAACATTCTCGTTCTTCGATTCTGTGTGACTCCATTTGGGGTGAATCAAAGTCCAAGTCTCCTCAACAAGGGGATCAATCATCACATCAACTTGAACAGTGATGACTACGATCCCCTTCTGATTCGTCAACTAGTGTCCAATCTGTACGTCGACAATGTGATCGTCAACGTTGACCGTCCTCTTTCCATCATGTACACCCAGTCTAAGCAGCTGTTTGAGAGTCCCATTCCTGAGTCAGATCGATCAAAGGATGATGTCCAGAAACTTCTCGGTCTCCTATGGGACAGTAGTACTGACAAGTTGTCCATCAAGATTCCAATCTCCGATAAGAAGGAAAAGGAGTCTAAGAGGACAATGCTCAGTGCGGCTGCAAGCACATTTGACCCTCTAGGTTTGCTCAATCCTATTCTTCTTCCACCCAGACTGACCATTCAGAGTCTCTGGAACTCGCCTCTCAAATGGGACAAAACAGTAGATAACCAGATTAGGGACTCGTTCCATTCTCAGATGTGCGAATTGGAGATTTTCTCCCTTCCCATAGATCGATACTCCCATCTCTCAGACTCGGACGAGATCACACTTGTAGCATTCAGTGATGCATCGAAGCATGCAATGGCTACGTGCATCTACAGTTGGTCTCCCCATTCCAACCCCACTCTTCTCATCTCGAAATGCAAACTCGCCCCTATTAAGGCAGCATCGACAATTCCTAAGATGGAGCTGGATTCACTAGTCATGTTTCATTCTCTCCTTCGATTCACAGTAGATGCTCTTCGTAAAGAGTTCCCTGAAAAACCCATCCACGTGTACACTTACTCGGATTCTGCCGTAGTTCTTCACTGGTGTAAGCCTGAGTTCTCCAAGCCACTAGGGCCCTTTGTGAACAATCGAGTGAAGAAGATCAATGAGATCAGAGATGAGCTCTCCGATTTCCATCATGCGATCTACCATCACCCGAGACATGTAAGAAGTGAGTTCAACCCTGCAGACCACTCCATTAGAGGATTGACTGCTAAGGACATGAATGATCCGAAACATCAGTGGTGGATCGGTCCAACACGGATCCAGACTTGTCCCAGCACGTGGCCAAATGAGGATCTCTCTTCATTGTAAGGACCTCACATCGATTCATTCCAACTCGCTGTGAACTTCGCCTCAACTCAACAGATTGAACAGGTTATCGATCTGAATAGATTCTCGTCTCTTCACAAGGCCATCTCTGTAACTGCTCAAGTATACAGATTCATTTCTAGATGCGCCTCTAGACTCAATAATCCCACCCTTCACGAGAAACTCAAGCATCTTCCCAATAGCAGCGCTCCCAATCTGACCACTGTTGAGAAGCGATTCTCTCGTAGACTTCACCAGTCTAGGTTCATTCATTGCAACGATAGTCTGAGGAAGAAGAACATGATCATCGAGGATTCGTCGACCGGACTCTGGAAATCGAACAGTAGACTGACGAATTCCCATCTGTCATCGACTGCTACATCTCCGATCTTCGTTCCTACCTCAATAGACTCGACTCTAGCTAAGCTTATTATCTCCGACATCCATCACTCTTCTTCTCATGCTAGCATTGACGTCGTTCTCAATCAGGCAAAGCATCAATACTGGATTCCTAGGTGCCGTCAGATTTCCAAGTCTGTTCTGAAGCAATGCACTCCGTGCCGCAAGACGAACAACTTGCCATTCCGATACCCTACTTCTCCTGTACTTCCAGAAGATAGAGTTCGCAAGAGTCGTCCATTTGAGCATTGTGGTGTTGACTATGCTGGTCCCTTCCATTCCAACGTAGATGAGAAGTCATACATTCTGGTCATTACTTGCTTCTCTTCACGTCTCACTCATCTCGAAGTTGTCAATTCACTTCTCCCATCTTCGTTCATATTTGCCTTCAGAAGATTCTGTTCAAGACGAGGAACTCCCTCTCAGATCACTTCTGATAAGGCCACTACCTTCAAGATGGCAAGCACTCAGTTCACCAAGCCAGAAGATGATCCAGATGTGAACACATTCCTATCCAAACTAGGTGTTAGTTGGAACTTCACTACTGCACATTCTCCATGGAAGGGAGAGATCTATGAAAGGCTCGTGAAGCTCCTCAAGGATTCTCTCTCCCGTTCCATCGGAAAGAAAAAGCTCTCTCACGAAGAGTTCACCACTGTGGCATGCGAGGTCGAGGCCCTTCTCAACTGTATACCCCTAACCTACGTCTCTTCCGACGATTTCATCACCTTCTCCGGACCTGCACTCCGTCCCATCGATCTGATCTCTCCTGAGTCTTTCCTAGGATGTTCACTCATCCGCTCGGACAACGATTACATTCCACCTGAGGATGAGAACTCGTCAAGAGAAGCTGCCGTCAAGCAGCTCAAAAGATCGATCGACATAGTCCTGCTCATCCTCCCATGCCTCCAAACTTCAACTTCCGAACGGGCGCAGTGGAGACAGCCAACAACTCTGACTCTATTCCATCCTACGAGGAAGTAGAAGAGAGTCAGGCATCCATCCCCATCGACCAGGTACCCCAATTACCCCATCCTCCATTGCATTCACTTCCAACATACTTATTTCCCACTACAAGTTTTTGCAACTATTCACTACCCAAATTCAGGATCGCATTGTCAACATGAAGGCTTTCTCTAATAAGGCCATCAAGGAGATCACGATTTCCATCGAGAAGAGCAAGGAGGAGATCATTCGGGCAGGAGAAGAGGCACGAACCAAGAAAGCCAAGAACGATGCTTCTGTCATCTCCAGTGCACTTACCGAAACCCTCGTTAACCTGAATGAGAAAACTCTCTTCCATGTCAAACGAGATATCGATAGTGTCAAGTCGTACGTTTCCCAGCTATCTTCTGATATCACCGATTCTATTGCCCAGTTGTCCTCTAATGTCTCTGACCTCACTTCTCTTGTTCGTTCCTTCGTCCATACTACTCAACCTTCTTCTGTTTCCATGGCCCCTCGTACCCCGTCTTCTTCTATCCCCATTATCCCTCGTACCCCATCTTCTTCTGTGACCAACAATTCACTTTCCCATCGTCATAACAACGATGGCCCTTCCACTTCTCGTATGTCTAATCCTCGTAACCAACATCGTTCTCGTTCCCCTATCTTTCGTCCTAGAGATCGTTCTCGTTCCCGTTCCCCTCATGGTCATGTTCCATCCAAGTCTACTTCATCTCAAGGCTTCGTGCAATGTGCCTTCTGCAAATCCGCCCAGCATCTCAGCAAGGATTGTGGAGTCGTTCTCAAGATCTCACGTCGCCATTCCATCCTCACCGCTGAGAATCGCTACAAGAAGTGCTTCAGAGTGATGAACCACTCTCACCGCTCCACCTGTGAGCCTGACCTGTGTGACCAGGGATGCCTCAATCGTCACATGGTCCCGGAGTGCCACAACTTCTGGCTGTGCCCTCGCAACCCCTTCCTGAATCCTTGAGATTCAATCCTTTCTACCCCTTTTATCGATTGTTTACTGTACCATGTGTTCCCTCGTCTTCGTTTACTTGTTGTTGTTCCTTTCCATCTTTGCTTCCGCATTGATGTCGTTGTTGTTCATTAGTTGTTGTTCTACTAAAGGGTATCATCACCCATTCACTCTTCGTTCTTATCCACACATCATCACACCTATCCACACCATCCACTTAGTCATACACTCCTTCTCTTCTCCCTCTTCCCCGGAGTGTACCGATTTCCCAATGGACATCGGTTCCCAAACATCATTATATTTAAATAATAATAATATTCCAACTAGAAACAATTCTTCAGTTAGCCACTTGACTTTCACCACGAAAGATTACAGTAGTCGAGCCGACGCGCCGACTCTCCATTTTCATCACTTTTTCTCCGTTTTCTCCACGTTGCTGACGCCCTTTCTCTTGATTCATTACTATTCTTATTCCAATCAATGCTTATCGTTCCCCTTTCACATCTATTCGCATTCTCTCCCTCTTCTCGTCGTTTTACGACCCTTCCTTTCTAACTACTTTTGCTCCTACTTCCCATTTACGTCATCATTACGTCGTGTAGGTCTTCCGCAATAGCATTGGTTTAATTACCCAAGTGAGTGGTCATCTGTCCTCTCTCTTGGCCTGTTTCTCCATCGTCAATCGTCCGGACGCCCTCTCGCCGTCCCGAATTCCATCCAACTCGGCCGAGACCGATTGGATCGCTTCAACAACGCTCCCACCAGCCTTCCCATCTGGTTGGTTACTTTCTTTTCATTCTTAACCGTCTTCCCACTAGTCTTTCCATTAGACTACATCTTTCGTCGCTCTTTTTGATGCCCAAATTCTACGTCATTTCCCCTTTGTAACTGTTTATTGATTGATAATAATATTTATTGATTTATCCCCTTCTTATACCGCATCGTACCATACAACTGGCTCTTCTAGCATCGTAGCTAGATTCCAGTATATTGAGAAGCTTCAGTATATCAGGGATACAGAAGGAAAGTTAGCTTACCAGATTGTTCTGAACGATGAAGTTTGTGAATTTATATCGAGATTTCCAATGTGAATCGATGGCTGAAATGATTAGTTCGTCATGGAAATACGCTCAAGACTGTTCGTATCGATCGATTCAAAATATCCTACCGTACCTCAGTCTTGAAGACAAAAAAGTCAAAAAAGGCATCTACGAGAATCATGATGACTACAGTACTGATAGTACCACTCATTCCCGCCTCTCTGTCTCCACGCGTTCGGCATATTTCATATTCTGAAATGATCGATAATTAGCATCAGATGGAGAAGAGTAGGGTCAGTTTCACGTGTTCTTCGAAAGAAAAGTATGTAGATTGACTATATTCCGTCAATTCTTTTCAAATTATCTACCTCGTGGTTCTTGTTCTTGTATTTCCTCTCTCCTGCAGCAGCGGGGGTTGGCTTGGGACTACGTTTGCCCGGGGTTCCTCTAGGCTTGGAGTATCCGAGGATTTGGTTACCACTCTTGTCGATTGAGCGTCTGCAATTAACCATTTTTATATAGGAAATGATATGGTGCTATATTTGGATTAGGAGTAATCGACTAATTTTTTTTCGATAAAACGGAAATTTAATTATTCCAAATTGATGACATTGTAGATGAGAAAAGAAACAAACTCACAAGGATTGAAGCGATGTTCATTCGAAGAATTATGACGGGCCAGAGCAGAGGGAGAATCATGAGACTCGAAAGGAGAGAAATCATAGAAGAATTGGTGTCCCCTCGATCCCCAGGGAAATAGAATAGGGAATTGAGAGAGCGCCCTTGATCTACGGGGATCGAGGTGGGGATCGCGAGAGAGAAGGTCAAATCGAGGAGAAACAAGAACCATAGATCCCCTCTTTTGTTGAAAATGAAGTTTGGAATTTAGTTTGAAATTAAAATTTATGCAAATATAAATAGAGCAACGTGAGATCAGAATACCAGCTTCCGAGATAATACAGTTTAAATAAAATATACGGTTAAAATAAAGAATAACCGTAATAGAACCAACATCATACTGAATATCGATTTAATCAATAATCGTTGAATAAATCGTGCAATTCGTGAAGATATTGATCATGAGACTGAGGGATAATGGAGACAGAAGGAGTCCAATTGTGTTCGATATCTTTCAGATCAATACCGTCCTCATAAATAGGAAGGGGACGGGGAGAATCGAATAGGGCATCGATCTCTTCGAATGGATGGACGTAGTGGGGTACGGTAGATGAGGGGGATACGGTAGATGAGGGGGATACGGTAGTCGAGGGGAATACGGTAGTCGAGGGGAATACGGTAGTCGAGGGTAATACGGTAGGTGAGGGGGATACGGTAGGTGAGGGGGATACGGTATCGGTAGTGTGGAAGAATCCATCAGTCGAAGGAGCAGGAGTATGGAAGAGGGAGTTGTTGGCGTATGTCATGGGCCCAGGAGCTTGAGTCTGCACATTCTGAAAAAGAGGGAAAATTTTATTGTGAAAGATATTATAGATTTTTTTTAGAGAATCTAGATACAGTAGATCATGGTAACATTTGCAGAAAGGTACGGTATCTACCAGATTGTTCTCAGCAATGAAGAGGGACAATTGATAGCGAGTCATTCCAATGTGAATCGATGGCTAAAACAAAATCTTGATATTGGCCTTACTATATCAATATACTGATTGTATCGATCAAGTTACATTACCCTACCGTACCTCAGTATGGAAAGCGAATAGCTTCATTACGGCATCAACGGGAATCATAATCCGTCTCCTGTAGCAAGCGTTGAGAGTACGACGAGTAGAATCAATTTGGCACTGTAATTTGTATTACGGTAAGAGTACGGTATCGATTGATTGGTTACTGTAGGTCGAACACCTACCATTTTCTTCTTTCCCTGAGCTTCAGTCCATAGAGAATTGATAGCATGCATTGAAAATATCTTGAATTCCTTTCCTCTCCCTGTCCATGCAATCACATTTCTTTTCGAAATATCCATCAGAAGTGTCAGGAGAAAGAACCAGAACTGAGGCTTCTTTCCTGAAATTAAGTCATTTTGTGATTGTCCGACTATAGTACTGATAGTTACCGTACCATCAATGTGTGTTGCAAGAGATGGATCTTCATGAAGGATTAGATAAGGATTGAATTCTCCGTAGTCTTCGTTGGCACACTTCATATTCTGAAATGAGCTTCTTTTATTTATTGATAGAATGATCTAAAGACTTACAGTTGGATAGAAAAATTAGATAAGTTTCAGGCACTACGCAAACGGGACTGAGGTACGCAATATACATGGAATTGCTTCCAAATTCTCTACCTTGTGGTTCTCATTCTTGAATCTTCGTTTTCCTGCAGCAGCTGCAGCAGCGGGGGTCGGTTTGGGAAAACGTCCACTTTTTGATTGCTTCTTGGTTGTCTGAATAGAATCCGAGGAATGGCTTGCAGCAGAAGTCGAACAAGCATCTACAAAAGGTCGTTTCAAAACAGAAAATCGTATCTAACATTCAATCTGAGGTTTTCAATAGCTAAGTCAGGTCGTATTGCGAATCAAAATAGATGACAAACTCACACGGATCGAAGCGCTGGATATTCTTAGAATGATGATTGATGACATTAGAAGGAGAGTCATGAGACTTGTAAGGAGTGAAATCAAGGAAAAACTCTGAGACAGCAGAAAGATCCATGGTTGAGATAGTCAAGGACTGATTGATACTGAGGGAAATCTCCTTTTTTTATGCACAAGAGAACGGATCCATCCGAATGAAATCAGACTGGAAGGGTAATTAGGAGGAGGTTCATTAAGACACCTTCCAGTTTCTATTGGAACGAGTGATCCACGCTGCCAGAGGGGAAGAAAGGCGGTTAGAATGGCAATAAGATCAACTGTTTAGACGCTAATAGTTTGGACCAGCTGTAAAGACCATCGGATAATGCCCTCTGGAGAAATTGGACTTTTGAATCAAATGTCCATCATATTTTTCTTTGGTCGATTAATTCCCATCCATGAGCTCCCCTATCTCCTATCATTCTTCCCGTTTCACTTATTTTTCTTCGTTATCAGATCTCATTCGGGCTCTTTATTTTAAATAAAAAGGTAAAATGACAGTGAGATTCTTTCACAATCCAAATCTCTTTCGTAAAGGAGAGGTATCTAGTATGTACGGTAGTCTGACTTTATGAAAACATTTCCATCCATTTCATTGTTTTTCTTGAAAGATTCTCGATAGTTGTTCATATTTATCTTTCCGTGCATACCCGAATATTATGAAGTTGTGGCATAGAATAGTATTGAACAACCCGTTAAAGTGAAGAAAATGAGTGAGATACAATGCAATATGGCTAAGATATTTCGTATTGATGACGCAAGTTCTCATACCCGAATTGGATTTGTGAATTGGTTGATGGTCTGGTCGAGGGTTATCTGGCACTCATCGCATTATGTTGACGAGAGGGAAGATGGATCAGTTGAAGTTAATGATGAAGAAAGAATAGAGAAGAGGGATTGTTGAGCGAAAGAAATCCAATCCAATCCAACCGTCGAACCACTCATGTCTACTTACTGTTGAGACCATTCCCATGTATGTCTAATTTTTAGTTGATATCAAGAGGGAAATGGACCGATATCTATGAGTAATTCATCCATCCAATCACTTATTCTACCTACAAATCTGTTACATCTGTTGCATAATACACCTTATTTCGAATGCACCCATTATATCCATTGTAAGAAGTTGATCCACCGTACTTCTGTTGTATCTTATATTATCGAAAGATAAAACAATTGATTGGCACGATGTCTTTATCAGTGCAACGACTACAACACTATGCTTGAGATGCGGGGATGGAAAGAACATTATCGAGACTATACGAAGAACACATGGAAGATGAAAGGGACTAGCAGAATTGTAGGGGGACAGGGCTACGGTAGGGAATCTTGTGCCCATTGAATCGATACGGCCTATCGACGGCTCGAGTTGGACCTCAAAGCAGTCATTGATTCGTGTTATCCTCGATGACGTCACAAATCCTTCATCGATGACGTCATCACCACTCAACTCACCAAATCTGCTGTCCATTCACCGACATACTTCTCGGATGGAGGGCAGAGGCCATCTATCCTCGCAAACGAATCGTGCCAGTCGTGTTTAGTTTGAACGAGAGGCACACCTCCACCTGAACACAAGAGTTAATCTTTGATCTTCAGTATTTGATCTTTGATCTTTGATCTCCATTCCACAACTCACATAAATCTTGCCGTTCCTATGGTTAGCACGCACGATGACACGAGGCTTGGCAGTGGCTGCAAAAGGGGGGAAGATCAGAGTCAACTTTCATCATCATCATCATTAGGTAATCACTAGTCCCCCATCTACTCACCCGCGACTGCCGGCGACTCAGCTGAAGTGGCTGCAGCCCAGTTGTCGCTGCTACGACGGGCTGCACTGGTCGGACGGGGAGAGGTCGCAGTGGCCACCTCCTCGTTGCTGTTGCTGCAGAGATCAAAGATCATCCCTATTGCCTAGTCATGACTCACTTGGAGTTGGAGGCTGCATCGAGGCTGAATGACGTCATCAATGCGCAATCATAACGTCATCGATTGCGTCATCACTAGGCAACTCACCAGGCGAGACCACGGATCCGCGGGCGGTGCGAGGCGTACGCATGTCTGAATTAGAATAAAGTCAGTTCACCATAGATCATCTACCGTAACCCTTGATGTACCGTATCCACAACTGTCGACAGTAATCCCTCTCCTCACCGGCGAAGGGTGCCGATGGACAGAGCGAGGAGAGGCCGCGTGCCGTACGGAGAGCTGAAAAGTGGTCAGATCAAAGACCAAAGATCAGAGATCAATCTCACATCTCTCGGGCGTCTTGGGTGCAATAGCGGTGCGACTAGACGGGGAGTCCTTGTCCGAGTCCGGTCCTGAAAAAAAAAAGATCTTTGAATTTTGTTCTCAGAGATCAAAGATCACACTCCTCACCGGCGGGGATGATTCTCGGGGCATGTGTGGCCTGGCAGCCGCTCTTGAGTGAGCACTTGGGCTGCTGCTTGCTGGGAGTCTTGTCGACTGCAATGGAATCAGAGTTAATCTTTGATCTTTGATCTTTGTTCTCCGATATCTCTTGACCTACCGGCAGTTCTGACGTGAGGCGAGCGCGCATCGAGACCATCGTGCTGCGAGAAGTGTGAAACGGGGTCAGAGTTGGGTTCGGGTGGGAACCATGCTGGTACCACTCTGGTACCAAGTACCATACCTCTCTTGGGAGTTCTCTTCGTGAGGGTGACGTCATCAGGACGGAGGGTGCGAGAGGGCGTGGTCTGGCGCGCCGAATAGTACAGAGAGTTGTTATCGGCTGAAAAGAGCAGAGGTTGGGCCGGGTACCAGGACCAGAACCATGGAACCACGATGTTACCCGGACCCAGCGAAACTTACTCTTGGTGGGCGTTCGCTGCTGTCCCGTCATGAGTTGAGCCGAGTGAGTCGGCTTCTGGGTGTAGCCTGCAGGGATCAAAGATCAGATCCAATCCAAAGACCAGTGATCAGATCCAATCCAAAGATCAAAGATCAAAGATCAAAGATCATACCACTCGCGTGAAAAACCCAGGGAAAAGGCTGCTAAATGTTTGCGCAGTGCATTCCCTCTCTCCGCCACTTCTCAATCCTTCCCTTTCGCGGGAAGCTAGAGCGGCAGAGAGACCAGAGACCGTAGGGAGAGGGGGCCAAAGGTCACGTGAGACGAGCAGAGACGGGTAGATCAAGGGAGGATTCCTCTCTCACTAGGGAATGGCTCCGCCCCCCCCCCCTCACACTGCGTTTAGCATGGACACGGTCGTGTCCCTGCTAAACGCAGTAATGAATCCAGGCTAATCGTGGTAGGAGTTGCTAGCACCCATTGCTGACAGTACTTCTTTAAATATCTATAACTATGAAAAACCAGAATCGAAATTCAAAAGCAAACTTTATTTCAGTACTTCGGATGCAGAGTAGAAGACGAGAAGACATGAATTCAATCGAGAATATCTCAAAACAGCCTCCATCTCAAAATTCGGTCGATTCTTCAAGCTAGCAACGACCCAAACTCTTCGCGTAAATATAATGAATGTAAGTTTTGAAATAATTCCCTTCAACATGCAGAAGATTGACGTTTTGATAGAGTTGAACATTATTTTAGTACATATTTCGAAGGAAAAGAACAACTATATATTTTAAGGGGGTTTTCGACAAAGAAGCGGAAGTATTCGCTCACGGCTCCTTCAAAACTCTCGATGTCAAGAAGAAACTGGAGGTTGATTTCATCAATGGCTATTCTGGACGGTGAGGAAATTCTTCTAAAGTATGAATATGAAATATTAGACTTCAACTTAATCATGATATATTTTTTCTTATTTCAGAAAACTCATCGATCTTATCCGTGGTAGTCGACATATCGAAGAAGTGTTCATTCGTTGGCAGAGAAGCGCTGGAGAAGAGCTCGAAACTCAGAGAGCCCTTCTCTCGCTTCCACTAATGGATAAACGTCAGATAATCGAAAATAAGGTGAGTCGAATGACCTCGATTATCCAACTCCTCCTCTAACACGGATATTTCTCGATATTTATCTATGTATTACTCTAAGATTCAACTAATTCAGCGAACTCACCCCATCCTCAACGATGAGGTCCTTCTTCATCTCACCACTAACTGTGCCAAATCATTGGATATACAATGGAACGTCCGTTTCTTCGAAGGGACTGGCTTGAGTATTCAAGGTGAGAAAGCAAAACATTTATCATGTTTCATGCTTGCCTTCTCATCAATCACAATACAAAATCTCCTAATATGAAAGGCTAATATTCGCTTACTTCAGAGTGTCAACAGTTGCCGAGACGAGAAGAAGGTTCGCTTCTCTGTTGCCGAGAATGAACTGCTGTCCTTCGTCAATAACCTCGATGCTCGTTTCGATCGCACTTCAAATACAATCACTCATCGATATTCGGGTGCTTCTCTCCATTCCGACTTCTCCTTCACCAATCTATCTGCAATTGGCAGTGTCCCATGTGATGTGATCATCACTTCCATCAATCCGAAATCTCTGGCTGGAAATGCAAGACGTCGAGTGAAAATTCGAAGAACTCTGAAGGAATGCGTCAAGTCTGAGTGAATGAGAGCGATTCGATCCCCAAACTATTCCTCATTTGAATCATATTCAATATGGAGCTATGACCTATTATCTTCCACTGATTGTATTGTATTACTTTTCTGTCAGTTTTTCTGACAAATTGTACGTGGAGAACCAGAATCACAAATTGGAAACGATTTATTTCGATAAACGCTATACATGGAGATGATCGTTTGTTAATGGGATAATGGCGGAATGTATGAAGGAATGGAGTCTTTGCAATAGAAGTGAGAGACTGATTACTAATAGGGTGATTCTTGGGGAAACTGGGCGCTCTCCTACATATGCCCTTGATAGTTGAGATAGGCGAGGCACGAGAAAGGGAAGCGGATTGTTGGATCAATGTGTTTCTTAAGGGATCTTGAGGATGGGTGGGGAGTGAAGGAAGGCTTACACCTTACGGATTTCTATTTGGAGAATGCAGGACGTAGTTTCCAGTGAGCTAATTGAAATATCCAGAGAAAAGCAGGAAAACTTGGCGAGGCGGGATGGAGGCACTACTATAGATCCCCGGACCAGGGGTAGAGTGGACCAGGGAGTGCCCCTTGCAGCTTAGACTGATTATATCTATAGTCATCATAATTTTCCATTTAAGTCTTATTAGGTTAATATTTAGATTGCTTAGGTTCAGGCTTAGGCAACTAT
Organism: Pristionchus entomophagus; assembly: GCA_036245825.1. NCBI lineage: Eukaryota > Metazoa > Nematoda > Chromadorea > Rhabditida > Neodiplogasteridae > Pristionchus > Pristionchus entomophagus. Next base: position 20,907,760 of record BTSX01000001.1, on the reverse strand, counting down.
TTATTTTTCAAGGTTCTTAGGCGCTGCCTACGCTTAGGCGCAATTAGGCTCTGCCCCCTGGTCCGGGGATCTATAGTAGTGCCGGGATGGACCATTTATTTCCTGGTCATACACATGAACGGATACAAACGCGAACAAGACGGTTTCACACTGCTTTTATTGTTGTTTTCATACTGTACTCGTTCAATAGTGATTTAGCTCAGTAGTACTGTGGCTCTCTAGATCGAGGACTTTCGGGTTTCAAATCGAGTGAATCCAATGGTTTTCCCAATGGGAATACTCTACTCTTGGTGAATTTGCCCCTATAATCTTCCTTTCTTTCCAGATGCTTCTTCAGTTCCATTTCGATCTGAATGAAACCATGCATGATTGAGAGTATAAAGTGAACTTTAACCTTATCTCCGAGTTCTCTGTTCTCAGTCATCGCTGCATGCTTCATGTTGAAGATTCTGTATACATAAACTTTAAAAAAGATTTACAATGATAAATAATAAACCTCGTGATGAAATCTCGATTTTGTCTGGCTGCTCGTGGTAAATTCTCGAAGATTCGATGAAGCTGAATCACTTGTTTCTTCCCCCCTCAGTTCTCTTCATCTCACCTGCTCAGTGTTTCCCACATCGAATCCATCCTGGAAATCGTGCAAGAAACCAGCGAATTTGTGCTCAAGTTGCGATTGGTCGGCAGCTTCGAAGGCACTGAATGTGTAGAACATATTTAATTCAGTAGATTCACAATGCTTACTCTTTGAAGTCCTTCGATATTTTGACCATCAAATCCGCAGTTGCATTTGGATCTGATATGTTTGAATATAAAACACTTTAGAACGACAAATCTCACAATGAATTTTGAGAAGTGCAATGTAATCTTTGACATCTTGCGGATGAAAGATTTGATCATCACCGTTGATAAATGATTCCAGAAGTCTGAAGAACAGATGATAATCTAGAAAAGAGACATAGAAACCTACTCTCGATATTCCTCTTCTCCCTTCGATTTCTTGATTTCTCGACAGAATACCATCGCTAGATTCTCCCCTGGCAAAACGGTAAATAATAATGGAAGGAGTAGAGTAACAAACGATTATTGGTATATTCCCTAAGGGCATCTTCAAGAATGTAGATATCTCCGCATAGATAGGGAATTCTGAGAAGAAATAATATTATTTCATTTTTCTTCATACTTTGAACTAACGGATTATCGTTGCGCGCATCGTTTTCGGGATAATCCGTGCTGCTTTTTCTATAATTTAAAATTTTATTTACTTAAAATCTCAAATATTAATTCTACCCGCGGGAAAGAAGTCCATAGACACGTAGACGTCTCTCTGTATCGAAATAGAACATCTGACGCAATAGTCGGTACATCCAAGTCGTTATCTAGATAGCAAATATAATGAGAAACTTCAATCGAGTTCAAACCTGTCTGTCGTGCTTCAATTTGAAATCTCGATAGAGAACATCGAAAGCCAATTGGATATCGGCATAGCCAGAGAAGGCGGAATGAACCAGATCATGGATGATTGGCTGGAAGGAGGAATGATGAGAATGGATTGAAGGAAGGGAAATAACCGAAACATCTGCCCATTGAAGACCTGCTTGAGCGAGTTTATTGTACGTTTCTGCTCCGTACACCACGCGGTAGTATACAATCTAGAAATTGTCTGCATTTCACAATTAATTACTCAATATTTTTTACCTTCGTGGGATCGAGAATGAGTTCATCATCGGTATCCACTTCGAAGGCCAGTTCTGAGATGGGAATTATCAATCGCTTTTGATCCTCCCTGACCTCGTGAGGACATGAGAATAGTCTTGTATGGGGTTCCATCTAGTTTGACGAGATAGACGGGAATCCTCCAGTAGTGTCTGAAATGCATCTCTTTCTTCTGTTCTAGTGAGAAGAAACTAACCTCGAGCGTTCAATGTTATCCTTATTCGGCCCGTCTAAGAATCCTCAAAGGAACTGTTGCATTTGAATGAGAGAATGGTCGAACCTCTAACGAATCTGACTTGTCTGAACTTAATTTTCCTTCCGTCTCTCTTGATCTTCAACAGAGGAAAACCTCTCTGAAATGAACAAATTGTTTGTAATATAGAAAGGATTCGATACCATTTCGAAAAAGTCTTTGGCCATGTGAAACGTGAAATCGGGTGTTTCGTCGGTGTGAAACCTCCTCGCCACCTCTCTAATCGTCTTCAGAAAAGCGTCGCCTGTCACTGCTTTGAAGGCGAACTTGTTGAGGAATGTCTGAAAGGAGAGAACATCAGAAATTCAGTCGACTAAATATTATAAACTCACCTCCACTCCTTCCTTCCACGGTTTCTCTCCAATGAGATGCCTCATCATGAATAGAATCACTGAACCCTGAATGAATCAATGACTATGCCATTACAGAAAAGAAGTATACCTTGCTGTAGCTCTTGTCAAAGTTTGCCCATGCCTCTAGTTCAGTTGTCGCTTCGTTCTTTAGAGGAGCAGTTTTTCGGAAAGAATCGAGCTGAATTAGATTACATTTACAGCCAAAAATGAGTATTGATCCTTTTCTGCAACGATACAATCTGAGATGAGAAACTGACTTGAATATGTTGATCTCTTCTCTTCCTCAACTCATTGATGGATCCCCTTGTCCCTATCTCCCCATGGACAGCATCAATCTCGTACATTGTAGTCAATCCCTCGTTGATCCATACTTCGTCCCACCACGATAGAGTGATCAGATTACCGAAGTACTGTAAGAGATCAAAGATCAACTACTAGAGATTAAAAAAATCAAATGTCATCTACCAGAGATCAAAGATCACCTGATGCATTAACTCATGCACGTACATATACCGATGCTTGATGTGTGAATCACCTGAAATATTGTTCAAATGTTAATATTTTTTTTAAACGTGAATAATCGCCCGCAGTAACGTGGCCAACATTCTCCATGGCGGAGATGTGATCAGGAACGAAAACAAAGTCTGAAATATAAATTCAATTTAATATTAATTAAATTACTTTTGGCCACACCCATCTTTTCGAATACATGACTGCTGTTGATGGAGAGGGCGGAGAAATAGGACTGGACTGAGAAAATCGCATGAGAGAGCGAAGATTCCATCATTTTTTCATTCATATCAGCGACTACAGTAACCTGGAATAGATTATCGATAAATTCTAGTTTTAAAAAAATTTTCATCAAAAGGCAAGGACACGCCAACTCTTCGATATGAAACGTAACCGAATGGATCACTCAATCTCTGGTTACCTTCACTCCATTCACTTCCTTGCTCAACTCTGGATAATCAGTGAGACTCCACGCATAGAGATAGGGAGAGATTCGTGTGGTCGGAGAGAATACCGTAGTCCGGATACTGTAAGGAGAGATCGATATTTCCCCTTTCGTTCTGCTAGTCTCACCCCTTGACTGCAGACTCCTTCGATACCTTGACAGGGGCGTTAGATCGGGCATTCAACCCACTCGGATGGTTGATAGTGAGACTTAGCTTTGCCTGAACAAGGAAATTGTGGTCTTATCCAGCTCTAGGAATGAATAATCTCCTTCCTTCTCTCTCCCCATCCCATCTCACCTTCATGGCAGGTTCATCAAAGGCGGGCATCCACTTTCTCGTTCCCATTGGTTCTCCCTGAGTCGCCAATTGATACACTCGACTTCCGTTCCGAAGAGTATACCTGAGAATAGAGTAATTGACTCGGGTGAGCATCTCCTTTTGTTCTGGGCTGCAGTGTTCAGTTTAGGATCAGGCTTTCCGAAAGAAGTGATATTCCCTGAACGTACCACGTCTCGTACGATCCCAGGAAGCCTTTAGTGACCACGGCAGTCGTCCAATTCAACTGAAACATCTTATCTAAGGCTGAAATGTGAAACGACATTAGCATGTTCACAGCCAGAGTAATGTCTTTTACACTTCATTCACCCCTTCTCATTAGTGCTGACAAGTCCGAACCCCAACTCTCATGAATGCGCGTACTCTTTTCGTTCTCTAGCAAGCAAGTGGATTGAAGATAGTCGGTTCCAGGTTGACAACACTCCTCCTCACCCTCATCTCATACACTTCTCCCTCTTCCATCGGTCTCTCCACCAACCACACCCTCGTTCTCTTCACTTCATTGTAGTGAGTACTGATCGGATTCATTCCGTCCCCTCGACTGCTCGTCAATGAGATCTAAGAAGGGAGAAGTCAAGGTACTGATCAGATGATCTCTCACTCACAAAGACGATGCTCAATTTCTCAGCGTGTACTTCGAGGAGATTCGAGGCCGGGCCATCGATTCGGAAGCGAATGGAGGAGTGGCCTGAAGTGAGAACACGGTTGAGTGTTTTACGAATGACAATTAGAAGAAAAGATAGTGCCCAAAGAGTGCAAAATGATGAATCAATTTAAAATCGATGATTTCTTTCGGGTTTTGATTTCCACTGATTTTGGCTGCGCATTACAAGCATCCCGCCTCTTTCAATAACTCACCAGCCAGACTGGATAATCTGGCCCCGTTATGGCCTCTCACAGTCACGTCGAGGTTAACATCGTAATGGAGAGGATGGAGGAATGGAGAGAGACGATATAAGACAGTTCTGAATAGAGAGACTGGAATGAAGGAGAGATAGATCAGTCCCACTGTCTCTTCTCCCTTCCGGGGTTCATTCCACGTGAGAAGGGTAGGTCATCCACGTCGGAATCTTCCTGAATGAGAAGGATACTGTAGGTTGGGAGGTCAAGATCGGCACTTATTCGGTTTCTAGCACATATCTCTTCTTCCATTATCGGAATGCTAATTTTTTCTGTCTTATTATTGACCAGAAACCGAATAAGATTAGTAATGTGAACATACGGGATGAGCCAGACGCGGTCGTAGTCGCTTCACATCTCCTATTTTGTACGGTGGAGGAGCATCGAATCCCCCTTCTCCCTTCGACTCATCATCGTAAGAGTCGAGACCGGGATCAATTGGATCGATGGGATTATAGGGAGAATCGGGATGGGAAGGGGGAAGGGGACCGGAAGGGACGTCATCTTCGAGGGAGGATTCGGGCTTGACGAGAGTAGAGACGAGATGAGGGAGGACGATGACTGGAATGAGGGAGGTTGGAGACTAAAGATCAAAGATCAACTCACAAGTGATGAGTGAGAGCACGGAGAGAAGGAAAATGAATGATAGGGCATTGTATACTCTGAGAGGACGATTCTCAGGAGGAGATCCTCTCTTCTTCTCTGAACTGCTATCTGCAGTGATCGATTGAGTCATCGACCTACAGTAGGAGGATGAGGTACTGTAGACAGGGAGAGAGAATACCTGGCCAACCGATTGGATGAAGAGGAAGAGGTCGGAGTGATTTGGAGAAGAATGAACGATCTCAAATTGAAACGAACAATGATTGATTGTTAGTCAAATGCCGAAATCGAGTTTAATGAACTTTACTAATCTGACTAAGAAAGTGTGATTGATGATGAATTGGAAACAGATGGAATTCCATCTTGGAGCATCAAATGTTACTCCATCCTTATTCCATGGTCTAATCCATGAATATCGTCCATTCATTGTCGAGCTCTATCTTTCAAGCTCGAGTTTGGAAAGCACCCCTATCTTTAATTTTGAGAGAAATAATTTTCAACTATGAATGCCATTCGATCTATCCATTCGTTCCGCTACAGAGTAATGTCCTCTGGTTTGTCCTCTCATCTCATTCAATTTATGAATACAAATGCCTCCCATCCGTCCTCACGCAAAAAGTGAACTGTGCAAACTGTGGGGTTCTTCTTCCTCTGGGGAAGTGGTTATCCTCCCTCGACCGCCCCTTCTACTGATCTGTACTTGGCAGATGGGAAGGAAGTGTCACTTCGTGTTTGAGTGAGATGAAGAAGCATTGACTACTCGGGAGTGATCCATTCATTCTACCATCTAGGAGTTCCTTCATTCATTACTGGCCTGCACTTTCGAGAAGTTCCTTCGCCATTTATTCATAATTACTGCACTTTACCCCTGGAGAACGGAACAGTTTTGAGAGAGGGGTCACTCTACCTAGACCCCTATTTGCTCGAGAAAACTCAGATCATCTTTAACATTTTGATCTCGCATGACTACGGGAGGCTTATCTTCCCATCAAATTCCATGGTTTCACTTTCGAGCGCCCTACCATTTGACCTTAGGTGGAACTTTCCCCTCTCATCCTCACAACTCTCACTTTCCCTTCCCCCCCTCTTCTTCCTCCTCCTTCACCTTGGGCAGCACCTCTCACCTCCCGATTATTTTGATATCGATATTCCTTCGTCGATAGCTTGAATTGTCATTTTATCGCACTTCATCTCGCAATTTGATCATTATTGATTACTTTTAATTTGTAATCTGCAATTCAGATGCGATTACGGCATCTTCTCCTAGTTCTCATATCAATTTCTACGTCGCTCGCAGAGCTCAAGAGAATTTGCGTTTGCGGGTGGGTTCTTAACTAGGAGATCGAAATGAGGAATCATTTCAGCACCCAGCGAATTCCCTGTGAATGCCTTGTTGAGCATCAGAGCAAGTTGAACAATCTGAGGGATCGAGTCTTCAGTAAGTCAATGGCACTTGGATAGCTTTATCGCCACCTTCACTCCAATCATCTCTTCATCTCTAACGGGGGCGCACCCTCTTTTTCGTCTCATTTCTGTTCGACCTCACAGCTTTTTCTCTCTTTCTCTCTCTCTTTAGCTCATACACGGCTTTGATTACCCCCCGCTACACACTAAGGAACAAGGCAATCACACCGTTTATGGCTAACAGTACAATTCTAAGCACTATCGTACCGACTAGAACACGCTGACAAAGTAGTCCTCCTCTCCAAGAAGAGGTTCCAATCACCGGACTGAAAATGTGCAATACAAAGATGCTATTCTAGCAGTGTTCTCCTGCTGAACGAAAGAGAGCAGAGCACGGAACGACCTTTGTCTATTTTAATAATAAAACTCCTCAAATCCATCTCAGGAGCCTTCTCTGTCCCATCTGCTCCTGCTCCCGAACCAATCCAGCCATCATACTTCCAACTGTCGAGAAATGTCATCTCTTCACCTTACGGTAAGCATTTACTCATTCAGTAGCAATAATATATTTTCAGGCCAGAGTATCGACCAGCCGATTGGCTATGTCCTCACGAACTCTCCGGCTGAGGTTCTATTCTTTTAATTAACAATATCATAGACAAAGCATAGGCGTTCTACCTCGATGCTTCGACAGGCCAGTTGGTTCCCACGACCCGTCCTCGGCCATTCTACCCTGTGCAGAATTCGCTAGTCGCTCCGGAATTCCAGGTATCATATTTTCAAATGCGACCAAATAAGTTATCAATGGTTGATCAGTCAATGTATCGTGAAAGGGATGCGGCATTTCTTGGATCTTTCTCATTTCAGCCTCAACAACAGCTACTCCCTCGGCCTCCTCTCACCACTGCTTCTCGTCAATCCTTCCTCGTTAGTGGAGCGGCATCTCAGGTTTAATTAATTAATTATTGTTCATTTTCAATATTACTGGAATAAGGCGGCGTTTCGCGCATCGCGTATGATTCGTCCCCAGCCGACTCCTTATTACGGCAATACAGGTCTGATGCTTTTCTTCATGTTTTGGAGAGTCAAAAGCATCACGATATTCTCCATTGTGCATTTCTGCCTCCTTCTTCATGATTTCCATTGCAGTAAATCCCTCCCTCTCCTTTCCATCTCCTGGCATTCCTCTTCCCGTCTCCATTCCTGCCTACACTCCATACCAACCCCAGCCCTACTTCAGGACCGTCAAGTCCCCTCAGGTCCGGTTTCACACATGTCCACTAACAAGAATTCGAAGTCAGCCCCATAATCTTTTAACTTATCTTCGCGTATCGAGTGAATACACCATGACTCGTATTTCGAACTCTACCTCAATTTAATTTAATCGGTACTCCAGTAACTGTTTCGTCTCTAACTTCTAACTCCTCTCTGTCTCAGTCTCGTTCGTCTGTTCTCGGTTCATCCGAACCCAATCTCATTCCCGTCTCTCAACTAACAAGAATCGTCAAGCAGAGACACGCAAGGAAGTTCAACCTCGAGAAACCACGGGTAATGCTTAATTGGTTCCGGGAATTGTCCGTCCGCAACTGGTTTCGGGGTATCCGCTTACATTTGCCCAGTCAAATCTGTCAAACGCTTGAAATAGGGAGAGGTGCATTACCATTAGTTCAGCGGTCAATTCGGCAAACAAGGAAACACAAAAAGCAAACTATTGGATCACCGGGCAGACAATTGCTTCGTTTATGAGCACAAGCTAATTACACCGTTATGTGCACACTGACGGGTCAGACTTTTACTTCTCGCTTCCTCTTTATTCTCTCGCTCGATACAGATCTAGGAAAGGGAACGAGGAAACAATGGAGTTTGACGTTGAACGAGGGATGGATGACGGGGGTCACTCACAGAAACGAACATAAAAAGACAAAATTCAGCCAGGAGACGTGGAGGATTTCTCGTTCGTCGATGCTGGAAATCAAGTGGTTGAGGAGGACGAAATCGATAGAAAATATAAGGTATACTGAGGGGCTTCGAGAGGGTTTTTTTTGCTTGAGCAAAAATCAAGATCAATCCCTCAGTCATTCGTGTCTGGTGCTCCTCCCTCTGCTTCCATCGGTGAGGTCGTTAGGACGAAACCACGCAGTCTACTGGAGACACTTCCGCCAGGGCTGATTGCCAAGGCGAGCCATTCTTCCCTTTTTCTTTTTCATCATCAACAGCGATAATGTCTTAAAATATCTTTTTGATAGAACTTTTTGATAGTTTTGCTACAACCGTATGCATGTTCTTACGAAGAAGATCCCTCGCTTAATACTTATTCTGAAATTTTAGGTGGCGAGAAAGATCGCAGCTAAGCTTCCTCCTCCCAAGTTCTCCTTCTCCATAACTCCATCCAAGTCACAGCCGAGCTTCCAATGAGAAGATGACATCGCTTCCAAGCACTACATGATTCCCCCCATCCACTATTATACCGTCAAACGAGTGGTTCTGTACAGGTCTCCCCCTATTCAATGCTCATTTGATGCTGATAATTTATTCGTCGTTCGCAAGGCATAAAGTGTTGGCATTGAGTTAAAGCATATCCTACCAGGAATGGAATCTAGCTGAGTGTGAATGATGACAGACCCGACTAGGGAAAGTCCCTCTCGCTGGAAGGGCGAGGGAACGAGTCTCTAGTCGGGTGGGCGGGGCGATGATAGAGCGGAGCGAGGAGTGGGCGGAGCGAGGAGTGGGCGTGGTCTATCACATCATGTCGTGGTCAACGTCGAAATTGGCGACGACCTCATCCTGGGAAGGCTTCTGAGCAAATGCGAAATTCTGCTGAAATTAGAGAAAACTTCTAATTTCTTGTGCTTTATGAGGGAAGGAAATAGTGTCAAGTGTTTGTGTTTGAGGCACAGACTCAGGAATGGTTTAGGCATTGCATCCGCGTGTCCAACATATTTTCTCATTCACCTGTCCAGTGCGTGCGAATTTCTTCTGTCCTCCATTGTGGGCGAATCGATCACGGAACTCGCCAAACTCGTCGATTCCCTCTGTGGAATCGAAGGCGAACTGAAATGAGGACAGATGGGAAGGAGAAGGATAGATACTTGTGCACGGAGTTTTGTCCTTGTTATCTATAAAGTTTCACTATTGAAATCGAATGATCAGAACTTCCATTGAACCTCAGATAAGTTATGTTCTGTGTAACACTCAGCAGATCGTTCGACGAATTCTCACAATTTGAAGTGCAGTAAATCAAGCAATCGTTTCTTGCTGGTATGAAAGTTTATCGAGAAGGAACAAACCTTCTGTTCCGCATTCTCTCCATTTACTCCATTGCCCTTCTTAGCAGCAGCCGCGCGTTGATTCTACAATTAATTTAAAATAATTATTTTTAAAATAATAATGAAGAAACCGACCGCTCTCATCTGTCGGACTGCCTCGCTTCTCTCGAGATACTTGTGAAGGTACTGCAATTGAGAATTTCAGATTACTTTCCATACTCGTCCTAAGATTCTCACATATTGTATTTTTCTTTTGTTAAAAAACTATGCAGCGTTTTTGCCAATCTTTCACAAATGGTTTATGAACGTCCGATTGACAAATAAACTCGATTCATAATCACCAACCATATCGAACGAGCAGGGACCGACATCACACGATTCTCCATGAACAGAGGAGAAAACGTGAACGGAGAGGAAAGTGAGGAGGAGAAGGGATTTGATCATCTTGAGGAGAGACTGAATCATCCAAGATGAAGAAAACGAATAAGAAGAGCATGGGAAAGAGAAGAGTCATGGAGATGTCTCGCGTTGCTAAGAAACACGTAGGAGTCGTTCAGATGGAACGACGAATGAATCTTATGGAACGCTGGCAAAATTTAATTTGCAGAGAATAGAATGCTATAGGTGAGAATAAGAAAGCTTCTGGATGTTCATACTGGCAGTTGGTGGATATACGGATAAGTTCATCCATATTTCTTCTTTTTCTCCTTTCACTTTTCATGAGTGCTCATAACTCAATGGCGTCATGCCTCTATCTCACTTGGCATCTAGAGAACCACGCATTCTTACACAACACTTCTCCATGGATTCAGAAGTGCTCTCCTCCATTCGTGTGATCTCTCGTCTGAGTATCTGATCTTTTAGAGAAAGCGGCTGACTGATCCGTGAATTATGATGGTCTGAGTGAGAGTGGAGTGAAGAGATGAGAGCATGTGTCGCCTCGGTGTCACGATTGATCACTTCCTCCATTGAGGATACTGTAGTTTTGAAATTTTGCTTCCTTGATCAATTCAATATTTCTTTCATAACTTCCTCGTTCATTAAGCTACTGTCAGGCAAAATCTTGTTCCATGGCCCAAACAGCTCTCTATCCCATGTTATCGCCCTCCATTACACCATCGAAAAGCGATAAAAAACGAGTGGCGAATGTCTTCATTTTATGAACTGGATCTCTTCAAAACGTCCTTTCTCTGGCTCAGAAGCATTCTGTTGAAAGAGAAGGAGGAAGATTCGATCTTCACAGTTTTTTCCTCTGTCATTTTTCCTCTTCTCTTCTCCAATTCATTCCCCTACTTTCACTTGGACAGTTCAGTTCTCATCTCTTTCCCTTCCAACTCTCAATTTCTTCTCAATTCTCTACGTCACGGGGGCTGTGTTTTTTGTCCTGACCTACGGTAAAAATCGGTTAGTATCAAAGAAAAGGGCACTCATGGGCAGTTCTTGTCTACTTGTTCCTCTACTGACCAGTATTTTGACACTCCCACACCTTCCTTAGTTGTTTGTTTACCCATGGTCTCCATCCTCATTCTCTATTACCTCCCATCTCATCCTTGTTTCTTGTTGTGTCCCTTCTCCTTCTTCTCCTTCTCATCATTCTTTCTCATTCTCATTCGCCTATACATAAAGGAATGTCATATTGCAAATTGACTGGTCGATGTAATCCGCATCTGGAGCCTTGGAGGCGTGGTGCCAAGTTGGTTTAATAGTAACCCTATACCCTAAATGTCTTTGCGCATCGAATGCGCTTATCGACGTTTGGCCTGGACTTGCTCGGGTAGGTCAAAATCCAGTCCAAAGTGACCATACTTTGCGTTTTGCTCTGTAGCTAAAAAAAGTACTGAACGGATTGGCTCAGGAGTAGTGCAAACTCGATGCAACTTTTTGAGATGTACCTAGTTGCTATTGCCGCGCATTATCTGCACGTTTAAACCGACTTTTGTCGGGTTTTTGAATCAAAAATATCACTTTTTGATGTCGAAATCGTCCGAATCGCTAAAAACGCGTTGGTTTAATATGGGTTAAATATGGTTGCGTGGGCGTGGTCTGGTGTGAAATAGCCTGCTTTTCTCCGTTTTTGAACGGGTCTCATGGCTTCCTTTGAACGTGCCATGACCAATGGACTACCAGAAGTTGTACGTGGGTCATGATAGATCAGCACTGACCAGTTCGTGGATCATGATAATTCGTTTAAAGCGTGGCGCAGTGGGGTAAAAATAGGGTCAGAGTGCTAAAAAAACAAGTCAAGGGTTCGATCCCCGACCCGAACAAAAACTTTTGCTCGGCCTCGCAAGTGACAATGACGTGTCCGGGGTGGTCGGCAGCGTGCGTAATCATGGCGCAGGTGGTTAGAGCCTAGACTGGCGTACATGGCCGCACGGGTTCGAATCCCGGCCAAGTCCAACCTTTTGCAAAGTTTCAGGCGCTGTTCGGGAAGGGTGCTTAGCACTCCGACACCCCCGGGTTCGACTCCCCGCCGGTGCACAATGTTTTGCAAATTTTTTTCGGCTAGAAAATTAAATTTTCGTCAATGAAAAATCACAGAAAGTATAATATTCCCAACGGCTTGCCCGTAGCGAGCGCAGCTCGGCTAGTTCGCCTATACATAAAAGAACGTCGATGACAAATTTACCGGTCGAAGAAAGGGGCAGGTGGAGCCTTTTAGGTGCGGTGCAAAATTGGTTTAATAGTAACCCTATACCCATAATGTCTTTGCGCATCGAATGCGCGTATCGGAATTTGGCCTGGACTTGGTCGGGTAGGTCAAAATCCAGTCCAAAGTGACCATACTTTGCGTTTTGCTCTGTAGCTAAAAAAAGTACTGAACGGATTGGCTCTGGAGTAGTGCAAACTCGATGCAACTTTTCGAGATGCACCTATATGCTATTGCCGCGCATTTTCTGCACGTTTAAACCGACTTTTGTCGGGTTTTTGAGTCAAAAATATCACTTTTTGATGTCGAAATCGTCCGAATCGCTAAAAACGCGTTGGTTTAATATGGGTTAAATATGGTTGAATACTAGCGCTAAGCGGTTCGAGATTCAGAAAACGCTGGCGCATCTTTCTATACTTGGTAGATTCTGGTAGCATCAAAAGCCGCTTTATAGTTTTTAGTTTTCAGAGGTACACTTTCCGGAAATTGAGGTTTTCGGGGTTTAGCTGGCGGATAAATAGTCCTGGTGCTTCATGTTCGAAAAGAAAGTTGTAGAGCTCACTGAGACGCATCGAGTAGTGCTAGAGATAAAGCCGAAATTTGGGGTTTCGCGTTTGATCGTTTGACCTACTCCGTGCCCAAGTGAGTGAAATCCGGACAGAATGGTGAGTGCTAATTAAAAACTTAAGCTAAGCATGTTCCCAGCTACCTTTTAAATGCTATACCGCGCGGTCGAACCAAACCGGGGCCAGGGGGATCCATTCTTGTGGGCGTGGTCTGGTGTGAAATATCCTGCTTTTCTCCGTTTTTGAACGGGTCTCATGGCTTTCTTTGATTGTGCCATGACCAATGGACTATCAGAAGTTGTAACTGGGTCATGATATATCAGCACTGACCAATTCGTCGATTATGAAAATTTGTTTAAAGCGTGGCGCAGTGGGGTAAAAATAGGGTCAGGGTGCTGAAAATCAAGTCACGGGTTCGAACCCCGACCAGAACAAAAACTTTTGCTCGGCCTCGCAAGTGACAAGAACGTGTCCGGGTTGGTCGGGAGCGTGCGTAATCATGGCGCAGGTGGTTAAAGCCTAGACTAGCGCTCATGACCCCCCGGGTTCAAATCCCCACCGGCGCAAAAGTGTTTGCAATATTTTTCGCGTGCTCAAATCGTGTCCGGGAGTGGTTGGGAAGTATCCTGGTGCCTGTTAAAGTCGAATCCGGATCTCCCAAACCCAGAGCATCAACCCGGATCGCGCTCTTTCACTGTTGCTCGCCAGGGCTTCGGCTCAAGAGGGCAAATATAGTACTCGATCGATAAGTATCGATGGCGCAGGTGGTTGGGCGCAAGTCTACCATGCAGAGACCCCCGGTTTCGACTCCCCGCCGGAGCACAATGTTTTGCAAAATTTTTTCGGCTAGAAAAATAAATTTTCACGATTAAAAAATCACATAAAGTATAATATTCCCAACGGATTGCCCGTAGCGAGCGCAGCTCGGCTAGTTCTCCTATAGATAAAAGAACAATCAATCAATCAATCAATTTATCATATCAGGCAATTAGGGTGCTCAGATGAGGATGAGTCGCTGGTAGTCATCACGGGTTGTATTCCACCAGTTTTTGCCAATAGCTCGCGTCAAGTCATCTCTCCAGCGCACTCTTGGCTTGCCCGAGGGGCGGGTCCAGTTGTAGGGCGTCCAGACAGTAGTCGCGCGGCTCCACTGATCCGTATCCAAGCTTCGCACTTTGAGTGCCCAGCGATAAAAGAACGTTGAGTGACAAATTTACCGGTCAAAGTAGTGGGGTCGTGGTGGGCCGGAGGTGCGGTGCAAGATTCGGTATAAACTGGTTTAGGGTATTTGGAATGGTGCCGGATCGAATGGCACTATTGCTGAGCCGATCAGATGACGTTGGGTAGGTCAAAGATGACGTCAAAGTTGGGACACTCGAATTTTTCCGTTTTTCGACAAGCGCTTGAAAAGTACATGGTAAATATAGGAAAGTACTATCAGATACAAGTGTTAGGTAAGGAAAACATCGGGAAATCGATGGCTGCTTTGGTTGAATCGATTAGAGCAAAGGCGGCTGAGCAGCATCTGTTTCTGTGAGGTACTATTTGGCAAAAAATGACGGGTTTCCACCGATTTCGGTCACCGTTCTTGGTTCTACGAGGGGGGAGTGCCAAATAGTGTTGACTGTCATGTAGAGTGACCCGTGACGGTTTGAACCGTGTTTTGGTAGGGATTTATTAAGTTTAAAGCGTGGTGTAGTGGTTGCAAGATGAGGAATCGGATCGTGACAGCGCGGGTTCAAATCCCCACCGGTGCAAAGTGTTTTGCAATAATTTTCGCGTGCTCGAGTCATGTGGGGGAGTGGTTGAGGAGTGTCAATCCAGGCGTGATTGTGTTTCAGACTGAAAGTTTAACAGAACAAGGTCGAAATGCGCCGATCTGCACGGGTATCGATGGGGATCTCTAGCCGTGGAGAGGAGCATTGAAAAGGCTAGTCTTCATCGATATGAGAAAGAGATTGAGCATTGAAAAGGCTAGTCTTCATCGATATGAGAAAGAGAACGATTTCTCGTCTAAAAGGAAGAGAATACGCCATGAGCTCGGCCAAAACTGATCTCCGAGTACTCTTCCTCTACTCTTTTTCTCCCCCGCTTTCTCGTGCTGGTTACCTTATCTCCTTACTCTGAGTAAATCAAATGGGAAATCAGCCTATAATTTTGTTTGCCTCGGGGCGATGGATGAACGCACACAAATCAGCCCCGATTAAATTGCCTTACACTGACAAGAACGAGAAGATTGAGAGAGTTGTGAATTAATTCTGAGCTCACTTTTCATCATTGAGTAGTACTATTATTAGGGTGAATTTTGAGTGAGTAATTCCCTTCTCACTTGGTAATTGTATGAACTCTCGCATCGTAGTAATGCAAACATGCCGTGATCTATCGTATTCTCTCCCTCTCCCCCTCATCGTCTCTCGATTCCCCCTTGTCTCTCCTCCTCCTCCATTACCCTCTCGTCTTCTCAGTTGCTGTTCAATCACACTTATAAGCACTGACTCATCGACTGTTCCTTTCCACTGAGAGTTCATAAAACTCTCTCAACCCTTCACTTCCGTCCAATAACACCTCCTTTTCATTTGCTTCCGAACGAAATATTCACCACTAGACGTTATTCGCTTGAAATATCAGTAATAACAGGATGGCCCGAACATCGGTCCTCCTTCTACTCGCCATCGCACAATGCGCTCTTTCACAGGTTAATTTTGAAATTCATTTAAAACTTTGTAAAAATATTAATAAATATACCCAGGTAACTCGCGGGCCATGTCACATTCAGAGCAACAGCATGGCCTGCACCAGGAATGGTACGCTTCTTTGTTAATTTTCTTTCATTGTTTGGAGATGTTCCACATATTCTATGAAGAAACGAGGAAAGTAAAGAACTAAAATGGTGGTTTGTTCCGAATTATTTTTTATAATTATTTCCGAACTGAAATCCATCATTTTAGGTTACTACGAGATGACTCAATGCACCTCTAAGGACTGCTTCTGTGTCTCTGCCAACAGTGGATTGATAGCAGAAGAGACGAGGACTGGAGATTCTAGGAAGATCCCCACTTGCTCCAGTGAGTCCAATTTGTATTGACTGATCTACTGGGATTGACTAGGAATCAGCTTTGGAATGAGTGTCTCAGTCCCAGTAACCCCAATATCATGGTTATCACAGAATGCCATCTGTTCGTTCGTGAGATCTTCTCCTCTGGTCTCTCCCTCTCCGCCACTGCCTACGTTCCTGTCTGTGACAATAAGTCCGGTGAGTTGATCAGATTACGGTAGTTCCATCGATACTGAGGTCTTAAAAATACGGTAGCATTCGATCTCCTTTCAGGCGATTTCAAGCCGATCCAGTGCCATCCGGCCCGTAGAGAGTGCTGGTGTGTGGATACCAAGAGTGGAGAAGAGATCAAGTGAGAATTTTTTCAATTTTAAATTAAAGGGCAATGTTCGGCAATGTACCAACAGTTCGGCGAGCAAACTCTATTCGATAGGAGAGTGAAACTTATCCGAAATTCGAAAAGTTGATGCTAAAAGTTCCATTCCAGGGGCTCTCGAAAGTCTTCTGCTAACAACGAGATTCTACAGTGCGCCCCCTCTACTGGAGGTCCATTTTTACAAATTTGGATGCATTTCTTGATAAAAAAAAATAAAAACATTTATCAATAATCTGATTGAAGGAAAGAACGGCCGCTTCCCTACTGCTCTCAACGGGAAGAAGATCGAGTATCCCGTGGCTAAAGAGACTTGCAAGAAGGGAGTGGACAGAGGACAGACTTGCAGTGGAAAGAAACCACAAGTCATGGTGAGAAAACACTTCAAATTCCACTAGAAGATATACTATGCAAACACATTCTGAGCCTCACTTACACGTATTTCATAAGAGAATATTAGAAAATAGTAGCTGAAAGCTGTTCCGTATTTTCCTCATCAAAAGGTCGATCGTGTTGGATCAGGTGAAATGAGATGAATCATGGAAATAGTTGACATAATTTTATTCTTCTCTTCAGTACTATTTCGACACGAAGCACGCTGATTGCTTTGCCTTCGAGTATCTTGGATGTGGAGGAAATGAGAATCGATATGTGAGCAAGAGAGAATGCCATTCCACTTGCAATCTCAGTGAGTTACCTTGATTAAACACAATAATCGAGCTAGGAGCACCTTCAAACGTTAAGTTAAAATATAATTTTAGTGGACATGTTTTCGTGTTCTGGACTCGTGGAGTCCAAGGGGCAGTGCGGAGCTGTGAGTTATTTGTTTTTTTCTGTCTGAACAAGAAATTATCTCGATTGCAGCATATCGAGCTTCCTCCTACTCTTCCTGGCCAGACTACCCAGACCACTCAGAAGCCCAAACCCGAGTGTCCTGATGGATACAGGCAAGATACTCCTTATTCATTGCAAATTAGTCAATAATCATGTCATACCATTCCAGATGCCAAATGGGCGCATTCTCCGGTTTCTGCTGCAACATCGAAGTAGAAGGTCGGTTTTTGGTTATTTTTCTTATCGATAAATTCGCTGCTAAATACTGGATTTGCATGAACACCATGGTTTGAAACCCAACCATTTTCTTCTCAGATTTCTACAACAACGAGTACAAACCGACGTGTGCCAATGGAGCCAAGCCCCACGTCGACAACAATGGAGACTGGGACGAGACCAGACTTGGTCAGATCCATTCCATCCTACGTCATCGCTTCCCATTAGGGTTGCATTTCGGTATCTCTCTTTCAGAAGAATGGAGAAACCGAAAACCCGATATGAAATATCGAATTATCACTGAAACCCGCTCTTCATAATTCAAACCTAAGCCTCTTCAGGAACCAGTTGCTCTCACAACTTCTGTCCCTCGAACAAGAAGTGCCAGCAGGGAGCCCTATTTGCCTACTGCTGCTGATCTATGATCACTGATCTTTGATCTTTGATCGCCCTCCCATCTTGCCTCCCGATTCTGTACATCGCACCCTTCATCTTTAGGCAGTGGTACGAGTTTCCCGTTGAATTCAAAACATTTCCAGACACAGGTTGCAATCCCTCTCCCCCTCCATAATAATGCTTTGTGAATGTACAGATCTTGCCAAGATAAACATGATTCAATTTGCTTTTTTTTGTTGAATAGTCAGATTGAAACAATAAATAACATTTTATTAAGCAATCCGTCTGCTTATTCACAATAACTTGCTCTCAATGACATCAAAGACTCTCAGGTGCGTGGGGGAAAGACAATTATTGGGTGAGTTCAGAGACGCGGCATCGATGGATAACAGACTAGTTGGATTAGACCATCAATTCCCAATCTTATCTCTCACAATACAATATTAAATTAGACAATAAATATTATCACAATAAACTTAAATTGAGCATTATTTGAGTGCGGTGAGTGTACCTAACTCGAGGCGGGAGTGCGTGTGTGCGTGGTGTGCTTGCGTGGTGTTGATGGCGGTGCATGGAGTGCTGTGAGTGCAGAGTGCACGTCGACGATTACTACTCGGTGAAGGAATGAGGGTGGTGTGATGTGTCTATCGGTGCGTGTGCAATCTAGTGCTGGTGCATGAATGTGGGGTGGACTAGCGCTAGCTATTGACTACGGTATCGCTTCGTAGACCATTGATTGATTGATTGATATGTGGTGTAGGAGGATTGGAAAACCGCAGACTACCTTACACCCAGCAAAGGCACACTCGGGGGGAGGGATATGGACTGAGAGGAAGACTTGAAAGAGAAGCATAGGCAAGATACCGAGATGATCGGGCACTGGAACCGGGTGGGCCGTATCAACTAATTAGGATGAGATGGAAGAGACGGCACGTGAAATGGGAAAAGGGATACGGTAGTCGTCAATCGACAACTGGCTTAATTCTCCTTCTTTTCATCATCGACAAGCGCCTTCCTCACACGATGACGGCGTCGGAGACAGCACACTCCCTGCAAGGGATACGGTAGATCAATCGATCATGTCTTCCGTAATCCTTCTTTTCGATCCAGGACTCACCTGCATGCACTGGGCGTATCCTGAGTTGCAGGCGCAGTTATTAGATCCGGACATCTGGTTGCACATCATGATGGTGGGTGGCTGCACGTATTGCTGCAAGGGAGCCGGCAATTAGCAGAACCGTGAAATAGAAGGGCCGGAGCCGGAACCGCAAATTACCTGGTACTGCTGGACGCACTGAGGGGCGCACGACGGCTGGCACTGAGGCACGCACTGCATCACCTGCTGCGCCTGCAAAACCGGGAATTAATTCGTGGTGAGTGCCGGGAAATGGCGGAGCCGGGTATTAGTACTCACTCCGCATGATCCTCCGCACATGGTAGGCGCCTGCTGGACGACGATCACCTGAATATTCTCAATTACGGTATTCGTCGGCATCTACCATATTCTCCGTTACTGTACCCCTACCGTACCTGCTGGTTGTTGCAGCTGGACTGACATGAGTTGGTGCAGGCAGACTGGCAGGAGGAGCTTCCTCCGCACGACGACTGACACGAGGGAGCGCACGCCTGCACGCACACAGCCTGCAGTGGGGTGTGATGTGAGATACGTCGCCCTTGCACAAGCAGCGCAAAATCGATTAGACTTGGACCATTAGTAATTCGCACCTGCTGCTGGACGCACTGCGGGGTGCACGACGGCTGGCAGGCGGGGACGCACTGGGAAGGAGCCTGCTGAAATGATGAATGATGGTTATGATGAGTTTCACACGATAAATAGTTTGCTACGGTCCGATTGCATCTCTGTAGTGGTTGCAACAACCTCCCATTCCTTCCTCTCACCTGGACGACGACCACAGGCTGCTGCACTCCACACGACTGTTGGCAGGAGGGAACACAGGCCTGGACACACTGAGAGTTCCCAGAGCAAGAGGTGTCGCACGAGGACTGGCAAGAGGTCGAGCACAGCTGCACCTGAAGGACCAGATGGTGCCAGGAGTACCACGGAACCAGAAGTACCACAGATGGAACCAAGTGGGTACCTGCTGGTTGCAGCCGGAGCTGCAGGAGGGCTGGCAGGCGGGGGCGCAGGAGGAGCCGGAGTTGGAGGGCGGCACGACGATGACGGAGGCCTGCGTCTGCTGGACGCACGATGACTCGCACGAGGGAAGACAAGCCTGAGAGTGGTGTAGTGAGGTCGACGATTGCGAATTAGCGTTCTGTTGCGATTTTCGTGAGAGGTAACAATAGGAAACGCCGGCGGCATACCTGCACGCAGGCAGCGTTGGAGCTGCACGACGACTGACAGGACGGCTCACAGGCGGCAACGCAGATCTGCAAGGCGACGGTTACCAAAACTGAAAGCCTGGTCAAATTTTGGATTGCGTGTGTCCAAGTAGTAAACGTCGCCCTCTACCTGCTGCTGCTGGGCGCACTGGGGAGTGCACGAGGGCTGGCACGAGGGGGCGCACGACTGCTGCTGCGGCTGCTGAGTCTCGATGGTGACCACGATCTGGAAGAGTTCGTTGGCGATGAGAGGGGCGGAGTCAGTCGCAGTACTTGCTGCTGGGCCTGCTGCACGCAGCCAGAGTCGCACATCGGCTGGCAGGCGGCGGGACAGGCATTCTGGACGCAGGAAGATTCGCATCTGAAGAAGAAGGAGTGAGGGAGATAGAGGAGGGCTCGCGATATTTTCAGATAAAATTGAGAGAAGCGAGCAATGAAGTTTTGTTCGTTGGAATCTCGGCTTGAGATGAAAAGTAATAAAAGTAAATGAAAACTAACGAAGGCATGCACGAGCTGACGCACTGCTGCGCGGGCTGAGCGACGACAACCACCTGAGATCAAAGATCAGTTCAATCCCAAGGGTTTAGCGAGATCAAAGATCAGAAGATCATCAGGATTCTTCAGAGATCAAAGATGAACTCTCTCACCTGCTGGGCTGCCTGCTGCACGCAGTTGTTGCTGCACATTGGCTGGCAAGCGGGGGCGCACGCTTGCTGGATGCAAGACGAGGAGCATCTGTATAGAAAAGAATTGTTATTCAAAGATGATAAATGTCGCCCGCACGCGGCGCACCACCTCTCACACAAACCACAATTACTCACGAGGGCATGCACTGCGAGGCGCACTGAGCCTGAGGAGGAGCTTGCACGACGATGATCTGGGGCTGCTGCTGAAACAGGTCTTGTTGAGATCTTGACAAGGCGATGTTTGGTAAAAAGTCGTCCTAGGCAGAGACGTAGAGTGCACCACACACCACACTCACGTTCTGGTTGCAGTTGCAATTGGCAGATCCGCAGCACGAGACTTGTTGTTGGCATTGGGGCTGGCACCTGCAAGGAGGGAAGATGTCTGACTGTCTGACACTCTCGCGGAGAAGAGAGATCAAAGATCACTCACATAGGCATACACTGGGGAGCGCACTGCTGTTGTTGGGGCACGACGAGGATGGCCTGCAAGCGATGGTGTGATGGAGAACGACGTTTATCAATTTTAATCTAGTCAAATGTTGCATTGCGTGAGCCAAATTAGCAAACGTCGCCCTCTCTCACCTGCTGCTGGCACTGCTGAGTGCACATGGGCTGGCAAGAGGGAGCGCAGGCGGACTGGAAAGGAGATTGATCTTTGATCTCTACATATCTCTGCCTACCTGGATGCACTGGGGTTGGCATGAGGGCATGCACTGAGGAGCACACTGCTGCTGAGGAGCGAGCATGATGACCTGATTATCGATTATTGATTTTACCGTTTTCGAACCACAAAAATCTCACCTGTTGCTGGCACTGCTGGGAGCACATGGGCTGGCACTGAGGAGCGCAGGCCACCTGAAAGAGTACGGTAGTTGGATTGCAGGGTATAGTAGTCAATCGATAATGGGATAATACCGTACCTGGATACACTGGGGTTGGCACGAGGGCATGCACTGAGGAGCACACTGCTGCTGCTGTGGGACGATGATCACTTGCTGTAAATCAATTACCGATTTTTTTATTCGGTAATCCTGAGATACTGTAGGAGACCCATCGCCAAAGACTTTACTAACAAAATAAAACATATGTCGCATGTACACACAAGCGTTCACTCTGAGCCAAACGAGACAGCCAAGAGAGGGCTGCTGCAGCAACTGCAGCCGAAGGGACGGGGCATACCTGCTGCTGAATGCACTGAGGCTGGCAGGAAGGCATGCAGGCAGAGACACACTGCTGCTGTTGGGGAATGAGGAGGAGCTGAAAGGGGGAGGGAAGGGGGTCACACGCTAAGAGAGAAATAAAATGAGCATGGAGTCGCCTGAAACTGTCACTCAAGCATGAGGATTTGGTGAAAACTATTGACAAAGCGGAAGGTCACTCGATGAAAGATCAAAGATCAATCCCCTACCTGCTGCTGGCACTGCTGAGTGCACATGGGCTGGCAAGAGGGGGCGCAGGCCGACTGAAAGGGTACGGTAAGCAATCGATGGATACGGTATTCAATCGATAGTGGCAGAATACGGTACCTGAATGCACTGGGGTTGGCAGGAGGGCATGCACTGAGAGGCGCACTGCTGCTGGGGCATGAGGAGGAGCGCCTGGAAGGACGACGATTACCAATCACCACTCGATCTTGTCGAAAATCGAACAGAACTGTTGATTAGTAAACGTCGACAGCACACAACACACACCACGCCACACCACCTGCTGAATGCAGAAGGGCGAGCAGACGGGCATACACGCAGGAACGCACGGGGATTGATCGATGATGGTCAACATTAGCGCCTGAGGGGGGGATGTTAGAGGGTTAGGAAGGGAAGGGATTACGGTAGTTGGGTGGGTGGGTCACATACCTGCTGGATACAGGCTGGAGCGCAGGCGGGCATACATAGGGGAGTGCAGGAGGGTTGTTGTTGGAAGAGGAGAAGGGCCTGTTGGAGGGAGAAAGGAGGAGAGATGGCATGGTATGAGACAAAAGCAGAGGCAATGAGGGGTCAGATGACAACACGGAATACGGCAAGGGGGGAACACATGATTTGTGGTCAGTTCACTCTAGATGGTAGGTCATGACAGTGTGAAATACGAGTGGGAGAGATCAAAGATCAAAGTTCAAAGACCAACCTGTTGCTGGATGCACTGGGGTTGGCAGGAGGGCATGCAGGAGGGGGCGCACTGCTGTTGCTGGGGAACGAGGAGGAGAGCCTGAGGTGGTGTGGGCATGAACGACATACCACTTGTCGAATTTTGAACTGTGTGTGTTCAATCAGTAATCGTCGCTCTCACCTGCTGCTGCTGGCACTGGGGAGTGCACGAGGGCATGCACGCTTGGACACACTGCTGTGGGCACTGGTTGCAGCTCACCTGTAGGAGGATTAAGGTATTGTTTCGTCATCACTAGTAAATTCTCACCGAATAAGAGAGGGATCCGCATCCACAGCTAGAGTATTGCTGCTGGAGTTGGCCGCAGTTGCAGTTGTTGTTCGAGACCTGGAGAGGGCCGGGATGAGAACCGGAACCGTCAAAAACTTCCCGTTTATGGCCCCTACTTACCGAGCATCCGCACTGGTTCTGGAGCATATTGGCGCAGTCGCATTGTTGTACCTGGAATACGGTAGGTCTGGCCACTGTCTAGTCTGTTCTTCATTCGTTCTTTCAGATTCTTTCCGTTCGGAGCAACGTCTCTAGTACAAATGCAGTGCACATGGATGGAGTAACCGAAGAAGGCGCGAGTATTCCCGCCCTGTCACTATTTGTCTACTGTTCTTGGACTGTCGGGGAAGGGGAGTGTTCATCGGAGGAAGAAGAGGAGGGAGGGGGGAGGACAATGGAATCGTCTGGCACCGCGCTAAACCAGGAACCGAGAGTGTGAAGTGGGCGCGCCTTTCCATCTAGGGTGGGATCAGTCAATGATACCAGTTTGAGAGATTGAGAACCCCCTTCTACAGCGGGGAATGGGGGATTGAGGAGAGGGAGAGCACTCATCGTTGAGACAAAGATGGAAGGGATAAGAAGAACGAGAACCAAAAATTCCAGAGGCGATTTGAAGCTGAGGATGGAGATAAGCAAATAGAGAAATGAGCGCACTTGTGATAAGAGAGATCAGCCAATAGAGAAAAGCCCCCAAAAAAGGCTGGCGATAGCCGAGAGCCGGCGAATGGCGGAGTGGGAATACCTGGATCTGGAGCTGGTTGCAGTTGCAGTTGTTGTTGTTGTTGTTGATGGGCGTGGCGAGGTACGCAAGCTGACCGCCAGAGTTAGAGTTCTAAACGAAGGATTGACTGATTTACGGTTCCGGGAAAGCCGGCTTTTTTCGCTGAACCGGGAATTACCTGGCAGCAGTTGTTCACTTGCGAGAAGCAGCATTGACGCTTGGCACGAGAGAGTTTGCGAGCATCGGGAGAAGAAACCTGGAGAGGGAGGAAATGAAGGACGAGACTTAGTTAAGGAACATATATGATGATATGGCACTAATCGATAATCGATTGATCGTATGACCTACCTCCTTACTCTCCTCGCTCTCCTTCTTCTCTTCCTTCTCCTTCTCTTTCTCCTCCTTCTCTTCAGATACAGTAATAGTCGCTTCTACGGTAGTTGTCTGGAAGATATCGATTAGTTCCTTCCAATAATAGATTCTCGTTTCAAGTTCCTATCGAAAGATCACCCTATAAACGGTTTGAGAGGTAGCAAAACATGGATCTTTGAAGAGGGAGGAACACCGGAACCATCTTCCCATCTCGAATCGCCCCTTCTTTGTATCCCTCGAGGGAACAAGTGGAATCTGCCCCTATTCAGAAGGGTCAGAAGAAGGTCTATTGAGGGGAGATAGAGGGAGAGGAGGGGAAGAAGCTCATGAGCTTGGAAAGTATCAAATAGAGGAGAGGAGAGATTAGAGAAGATGAGAACATCTGGGCACATTGATGGTAATGAATCGCCTATTCAAGAACTTGATCATCTCGATCTATTCGCAATTGGAAACGTTGAGATAATAGACTGTAGGCGCAACAGTGGTGTAGAGATGAAGCAGCGCATTGAAGGGATCCCTCACCTCCTTGTTCTCCTCCTTCTTCTCGGTCGTCGTTGTCGTCGAGGCTGCGACTGTCGTCGACTCCTCCTCTGCTGCAGCTGCTGCAGCTGCGAAGATGAGAGCGCCAAGCAGGATGAAGCGACTGATGCGCATGGCCTGAGGAGAGGAGAGGGATGAGGAAGGAAGAGATGGAGGATACGGAATAAATGAGGATGGAAATGAGACATGGAACGGAATCGAGTGAAAATGATCAGCAAAGATGGAACGTGATTGTAATTATTGTTGAG
The DNA here is from genome assembly GCA_036245825.1 of Pristionchus entomophagus. NCBI lineage: Eukaryota > Metazoa > Nematoda > Chromadorea > Rhabditida > Neodiplogasteridae > Pristionchus > Pristionchus entomophagus. Next base: position 20,882,543 of record BTSX01000001.1, on the reverse strand, counting down.
TAATCCGAATGCGATCAAATCATCAAAGGCATCAATCATTATGAAATAACTGTAAAGCACATTTGAAGAAATTATTGCACAAAGAGAAATGAGAATGAAGACAGATTGTGATAGAGACTGATTAAGTGATTGTGGAAAGTCGGAGTGATAAAAGAGATGTGAGAAGGGAATGGAGGAGAAGGGCAGGAAGTGGCAGTAGAGTGGCAGAGGGAAGGGGAGGGGGAAGGGAGGGACTGGTCAGGAGAGAGACTCCTCCTCCCATAGAAGGAGAGGAAGGGCACTCTGGTTCCAGAAGAGTGAGAGGGAGACCCAACCCCCTTCTGATGAGGAGATGGGGATGGACTTCTGAAGGGAGGGAGGGGAGGAGGGAGGAGACGGAGATAGAAGAAGACGTAGATAAACACTGATAGGGAGGTGATGAGGGGGGGGGAGAGGGGGAGGGGAGACAGGGTGATGGGGGAGAGGGCTTCTCTTTGTCTCAACGGGGAGTGATTAGGGACGCATTCTGGAGGAGATTTCAAGCAAACTAAGAGAGAAGAGAACTGGACTCCCGACCCTCCAAAAGGAACGTTTAGCTGAGAGACAAATATGGTTGAGACTCATTGGGAAATTGGGAGCAAGCAAAAAGAGGATCAAAGCATGATGCTTCTGATTGATTAGAACTACAGTGAATGATGAATCAACAATTGAATATCCTCATCATCACTGTGCAGAGGAGGTACACTCATATTGTAGAAAGACGATACTACTCATCATCATGCGACCGTACATACCGCAGAGTCTCCCCGGGAACATGCGGGTCGCGGAGGGTCGCGGCGGGTCGTTCAAGGTCGCCCCGAATTTGAGGAGGCCTTAGACTCCTTTAAAGTGTGTATTTTTTTCGACTATTTTTGGCTATGGGCTTCTCTCGTGAAGACCAATAGATCTGTGAAAGCAGATTTCCGAAATTTGTATTTTGAGCTACTTTCTGAGACGTCGTCTTTGACTCATCTCTACTCCCCTCCACTCCCCTCTTCCATTCCTCACTCTCATCTTTCGAGGGAGCGGTCGTCTATGGAAATGAGGGAAGGGGTGGAGAGAAAGACTAAACGATGGCGTCTCAGAAAGTAGCTCAAAATGCAAATTTCTGAAATCTGCTTTCACATATCTATTGGTCCTCACGAGAGAAGCCAAAAATAGTCGAAAAAATACACACTTTAAAGTGGTCTAAGGCCTCCTCAAAGTCGGGGCGACCTTGGGCGACCCGCCGCGACCCTCCGCGACCCGCATGTTCCCGGGGAGACTCTGCGGTACTGTATTTCACGCTGATAACTTATCCTACCAACGATCTTAAGATCTTCTAAGGACATGAAGTGCTTGAGACAATCAATCTCTGAGAATTGAAAGGTGTCTAAGAACAGGAAATCCTTCTAAGAACGACGAACACCGATCGACGTCTTCCGATCTTCGAGACGCGTGAGACTGAACGTTTCTTCTGGAATCGTGAGAGAAAAGAGTGACCAATCTCAGAGTGGACACACACACTTCCGTATGTAGGAGAAGGAGGGGGGCGACGTGTGGAGCCTGTTCCACGAGTGAAACTACGTGCAAGAAGAGTCAAGAGACCGATGGAAACCAGGAAACAAGTGCTAGAATCAGAAGGCCAGATGTTTACAGTGTTAATCCGGCTACACAATAGACCTAGAGTATAGGATACGTTGAATTGTGAGTGGCAGACTTGAGAAGATGTCTTATCTCCCTTCACTTCTCGGAACGTTGTGATCATAGAGATGGAATAGGTTGACCTCCAATCTCAACGGGGATCAGTTTCATCCCTTCTCTCAAAAGAAGAAGCCACGAGTGTGCTTGGTCTTTCTTCGATCGCTTCTTCTTTGTTCTTGTGCCTTTGAATGGAAGAGACACGACGATCGGACGAGTGAGTAGAAACAACCAACAAACAACCCGGGATTCGATCCATTTCGGGAACAACGAGGAATCGGAAGACCATTTGTGGCAACATTAAAATGCAGTTCTATTCTACCCTGCTGATGCAAATTCGACAGATTAGGAATGGTGTAAGAACTACGTTCGTATGTGGATTGAATCTCCAAGAATCAGCGCAGAGAGAGTATCATCACCCATCGAGGAATCACAGGAGAAGTGGCATCGCAGCGTTGAGAACTGACTACATCTATCTAGCCCCCCAATATTCGTCAGATCATAAAAGAGAAGGAACAATCTTCATTCATCATGCTCACTATGGCATAAAGAGATGAGATCAAACACGAACATTATCCATCACTCAGGACTAAAGACCGAGAAAAAGCGTGAACCGGGAGTGTTCTTGATGTATCCAAGTGGGTCAATTTCTCGTCTTCAGATGCTCAGAGGTCACAATGGATGGCTATAGAAAGGGAAGGAGAGACAAAGATGCGTTCGAATTTCATGTCGATTCCGGAGTCAAGCACGCACACAACAAAGAATTGAACAGAATTCGGAGATCAGAAAGTAACGGGAAAATAACGATGTAAGCGCAGAAAATTGTGGAGAGGAGCTAGGATTGTCTCAGATCACGCTCTCTCCGGGGGGCAAATCGCCACTGTTTATATAGGGGAGACGGATAGAGTGCAAATTGAACTGAGAAAGTGATCAAGGAACATGAGATATGCATCATCGGAAGACGCGATATCAGCAGGATCATTGCGTGTGAGTGCATAATGATCCTTCCGTGAGTCTAGACGTTCTTTTATCCGCTCAATTTCCTGTTTGATTCGCCTTTCTCTTCCTCATCCTCTGTTCGTCTACTCGTGTTCATCGACTTCTGTAATTCAAACCCGCATCCAAGAAGTGTTTTCATATTCACGTAGATCTTTTTGTCCAGTCATCCCAACTCCACTATTTCCTCATCCCACTCTCATCACTTGATGATTTCCTCATTCTGAAGGTGACATCGATGACGAATCTCCTTTGATTCTCTTCTCATTCTCTTCTGATGTTCAGACTGTTCATCACAATGTCAATCAACGCCTCTTCTGTCTCATCTTTCCGGAACAAAACCGGCCTCGGGGGGTTCTGATCACGGAAGGAATGCGAGAGGAGCACACGAACAAAGGGGGCAAGGCTCACAATTCCCGGAAATGGGAGAGTCGAGTCGGGGTGTTTGTTTCTGTGCCTAAGTGTCTTCTTGCCATGGATGGACGTCCTTTCCTTCTAGGGAAAGAGAGAAGAGACAGTCAGTTTCCATCTCTGTTTGATTTTTGAGTGACCGGGAGCCTCTCTCTCTCAATTGGAGGGTGCCCGAGGGAAGAGAAAGATGAGCGGGGGTAAATAGAAGTTGGAGACGAATCGGGGGAAAACGGAGGGAAACAACTGGGCGGAAGGAGAGAGAGCCAATTGACTCCTCACTCTTCATTATAATCTCTTTTCCATGATCTCATTTGGTTCAATTTGATCTGAACCCGGTACAAGTCAGCGATAATGGAATAATTTCTTCATTCAACATTTGCCTTGCACCTTTCTTCTATGTATGCATCGGTCTCATTAGCTCAACAGTTTTGCGCGAGAAGTTTGCATACCCATTTTTTGTTCCTTTTCATTCCCCTTGCACAGTGGCTATTTCTGCCTTCTCCCATCACTGTTCTCTTCTCCTTATCACGACTATTTGTCTCTTCTCTCTTCTTCTGTTCACACTCAGATTGGGCAAGGAGTTCGTGATGAAATGTTGCCTAACCTCATTCCTATCTCCAGGGGGCTGCATTGTTTTCTCAGCATATTTTTTTATAGTAATATTCGAAGATCCGTAGTGAACAGGCTACAACCTATAGAGTTCAGTCGTATCATAGAATGATCAGTTCTAAAACTAAACACCTCCTTCCTCCCCTCCATTCCCCTCGACTTCGACCCCACCCCAATCAGCTCTTCAGTTTTCAGACGATAACAACTCGTGTTTCCCCACATGGAATTCCGTCGCATTCTTTGATGATCGTGATCACTCGGGCGATAAGGAATTGCGTCAAGCCTTTATCTGCATATATTTACACGTGCTCATTGATGGCGCCAGCTCACGCGGGGCGCGTCAATCACTTGCAGCCATTCTTGCCGAAATCGGAGACCTCGACGCCGTAGTAGTGAGTGTGGTCGTTGACCGAGGTGTCAACGTCACTGCAGAAACAAATTTGAGGATTCATCCAACAACTATTCTACGCTGAGTTTGTAGAACTATCTAGAAGGCTGTAGGAATACATAAGTTCCGCAGGTATTTTTCTTTTTAGGTACTCTTCAATTCTACTCGATTTTTTTCGCGTGTATGCTAGAAAAAGCGATGGCTCACTACTGATCGGAGCACTTCTTATCCTCCTGGGCCGAGCAGACAGTGTATGGATCACCGGGGTTCATATCGTTCTGGTAGAATACCTGCCAAATAACTCAAGATCAGACTTTACTTTTGAAATCTATGCATTTCCACTACTAAAAATCAAGGAGTTCCGACTTGGCTAACTAGCCAGCAGTGAAATATATCATACTGATGCAAAAAAAGCTGGAGAACCGACCTCGTATCTGTGATGGACGTATTTCATGAACTCGGGAGGGACGTGGGGAACAATATCACGGAGATGAGTGATACGGTACTCCGTTGCGAGCTACAGAATCAGAATCAGATCAGAATCAGATTTATCAGGGGTCGCAAAGTTGCGCTGATCATGGGTTTAGTTTTTTTTCCTGTTTCCATTCGGATTCGCTCGTTTCTCCATTTGTCTTTCCAGCTCACATCAATCATTCTTCTCTCCATTTTCCGCTGAGCCACTCCTAGCTCATTCTTGTCAGATTCTCTCATGGTCCATGTCTCGCAACCGTAAAGCACAGTCGACATAATGCACGCATTGAAGGCCCTTTTCCTTATCTCCTTGCTGATAGTGGGATGTTTGAGTAGGTGCCCGATGTTTCGCCACGCCAGCCAACCGCATTGAACTCTCCTCTTGATCTCGGTAGAGGGTTCTAGTGGAAGGCATATCCAGCTTCCCAGGTATTTTGCACCATGCTTATACTTAGGGGCCACAACGTGGATAGCCGACTTAGTGGAATCGTGTCCAAAGTAGGCTCAAAATGACCGTCAGGGTCTCAATATCATTTTTTCTCTTGGACGTTTATCACTATCTCTTCTCTGACGACCAGGAGAGCTCCAGAAGTACGCGCGCTTCCCCCAGCAAGAGACGGGAGAGAGGCGAGACGAGAGAAAAAGGGCTGAGCCTCTCTAGCACGTGTCTCTCTCGCTCCCCCCCCCCCCGCACTCTCGTCGCTCTCCTCCCGCGCTCATGTTTAATTCGAGCACAATTCAGGGAAAAATATTTAAAAACCAAATTTGTGCTTAAAATCCCTCTAAAAAATACAAATTAATATAATATCTCGGGCGGAACATTGTGCGTGTACTGGAAATGTCCTAATAGCCCTATTCCCAACCTAAATATCGACAATTGATCTACGCAAACATGAAAGTGCAAGCTCCGCCTCAGGTAAATAATAGAGAAGGGCAAGAGCTACAGATCAAGCTTTTGGGCGAGTGATTTGGTTGCGTCTCCGAGGTGTGCTCCCTCGATCTCGCTTTTGAGGGGAATCGGGTGCACCAAAAGTGGGCGTGGCTTGCGGGCCCTACTTATACTCAAAACGATTCCCTCCATCTATTTCTATCGCTCTCCGGTTTGTTTCACTCGATGTCAAAAGCGTCGTTTTACCAGGATGCATTTCCAGGCCTACAGCTCCCACTGCGTGAATTACCTTCTCCAGCATTCTTTTCAATTCGATTCGATTCTTAGCTACCAGGATGATATCATCGGTATAGGATAGTGTCGTTAATCGAGTCCCATTCACGTTCAGACCAGTTCCTTCCCAATCGACGTTTTCGAGAGCCATTCGTAGCACGCAATTGAATAGCTTCGGGGATATCGTGTCGCCCTGCTTGACTCCCCTTCGGACGTCAACGAGTACCGTCCGTTCATTCACTTGGATTCGAGTCGCAGTTCCTTCATAGAATCTCCTCAGAAGATCAATTAGAGTAGAGTGGATGCCTTGGGTAAAGAGTGCCTGCCAGACTGCTGCCCATTCGACTCTATCAAATGCTTTCTTGAAGTCGATTAATGCCAGGTGGAGTGGGATATTGTATTCAGTCACTTCTCGATCAATTGATGGACTGTTTGAATATGATCGATGGTTGAATATCCTGGTCGGAACCCCGCTTGACTGGTATCTTCAGCTATTTCTAGTAGGGGCAGTATTCTGTTCAACACCACTTTGGTCGCCACTTTGCACACAACATTTAGGAGGCTGATGGGGCGATAATTGCCGATATCGGATGAGTCACCTCCTTTGTGCAGTAGTGTAACTCGAGATGTAAGGAGTTCGGGTGGTACTGTCTCTCCTTTGACGATTCCATTGAGCATTCGAGTGATCAAAGGTGTTACTGATTTCTCTGATAGTACAAGCATGTCCGGCTTCACCCGATCTTCGCCTGAGGAGTGACCTATTTTGAGACTCCGCGAGCTACAGTATCCATTATCCTTATTTCACCCATCTAATCTCTGTATTCTTAGCCCTATCTCAACGGTAATATAAGAAAATGAATTCCTATGAAAAACGAATTTCGTAACTCTTTACCAAGCTATCGTGCACATCGGCATACTTCTGATCGCCATTGCGAGGTTCACCCATAGTGTAGAGAGTGATTCTGAATGGAAGAATATGGATAACTGTTCGTCTAGAATCTCGTCATTCGATGACAGTTGAGCTTGCAGAATGATCACAATCTTATGTAGTTCGTCTCCCCTCCACTTCCCCATCCCATCAGATCAATGAATCACTTATTTTCTCACTGCCCTGGACAAGTTCGATGCGTCATAATGGGATAATGAGTCAATACGGAGGGATCGTCTCACTTGCTTCCGGGGTGGATGTTATTGGCGGCGACGTGAGCTGCGGCAAGAGAAGCCAGAGCTCCCCCGAGGGAGTGACCCGTGATCTGAGGATTGATACTCATCATCATTCAGAAGAGGGCCCATTGTCTGACCACGAGTAATTGTCAGCACAGAAGCAGCGAGATTTGAGGTTTCACGAACAAAGTGTGCAGTGAAATATCGCCCCCCATCCCGCACTCACTCACCCACAACGTGTAGTCCTTGTGCTTGGAGAGAAGAGTCTGTAGATCCGATCCAAGTCCGCCGTTCCAGAGCTGAAGAAGGGAGAGATCAAAGAGCAAAGACCAAATACTAAAGATCACCTGCATGAAGGCGTCATTGAAGTATTTCGACACCTGTCCGCCGTCAATAAAGTTGACCTGAAAATATTTTTTAACATTGAAAAATTAAAATTTAAACCTTGGCTTCGAATCCACTCTCCTGAACCTCGGCTACAAGCTGAGCGGTGTTGGTTGTGCCTCTGGAAATATTTAAAAAATTTATTATTAATTTATCAAATGCTTTGAAACAAGTATTTGAAATTTGGCAGTTTTGTGTATGAATTTTTCCGCAGTAAGGGAACATTTAGAAGTGCAGATGATTAAAACTAGATTATAAAAGATAACCTGAACGATAGTCCAATGACCTTCTTGGAATCGTAGACGAAAGTGAATCCAGAGCATTTGTCTTTGAAGTAATCGCATTGCAGCGTGATTTGCTTGCTCAGCTGAATTTCACAATTATTTTGAATAACTATGATAACCAATACGAATTCACTCCTCTGTACAACCGCATAAACAAACAAATTATATATTGCAACTGCTCAAAAGGATCTAGACAGACGGGAAGTCAGACTACTTTTACTAGTGTGGTCGTTTCGGTTTTCGCTTATCTGTTTTTTAATGCAGAGAAAAGTCCATGCCAACGCTGACCTTGGCTCCATTCAACTTCTTATCGAGACACTGCTGGGGAGTATCAGAGTAAGCAGCGGCCGAGAGGGGCAGCATGAAGTTACGAGCTGTTCCATCGTCGAATGAAGCGGAGAGGGAGAAGAGAAGGGGAAGAAAGAGGAGGAAGCGACCCATCCTCAAACCATTTTGAGTTGTAGAAAATGAGTCTATACCTTTTCACGAAATATATAAGTAGCGTCAAATCCACAAATATCTGTCTCAATTGCCCAGACATTCTCATAATTATGATGGGCTTGAGAAAGGAAAGTAACGACTCGAGTGGACAATATAAAATATAAAATTCATAGTTCGCTCGGTTCACGCAGAAAATTACAAGCGCAGAAATTTCTAAAAATTACTCAGAGTCTGACGATTGAATCGAAAACAAGGAGGGAAAACTGAATAGTGATGGATATTTGAGCTTTTATTCCCATGCCCATCGTAAATTGATAAGAAAATTGACACCACAAAGATCGACAGAGAGTGATGAGAGTAGAGAGAGGAGTGTTTGGGAGAGATCATTCCAATCTACGAGATTGGATTAATCTAATTGAAATTTATTCTCAGCCATCCCGATAATCTTCGGACGATTTTGCACGTTGAATTTACATTTACAAGTATGTTCAGATTTATGCCATTTGCCTCTAGTCGAAGTGTTCTCTTCATAATTCACCGAATGTTATATTAAATAATAAAAACAATTTGAGAATTCGTGAGTCCCTCCTCAGTTTCCCTTCTTCTCCTCTTCCCCCGCCTTCTCAGAATCTCAAGTGTCCTTCTGAGTCTGTGGTCATTAGCTAAGTGTTAGTCACTCTCACAACTTCGAAACAGCCTCTCAACATCTCTCAACTTCTCTAGTTCATCCACTTTCCTTCTTTGATCTCTTATCGCGTCCCTTCCGAGAACATCAATTTCCTGATAGAATTCTGCAGTTTCTCCCCTTTTTCTGCTCCACACTTTTTCTATTTGACCCCTTTTTCCACTCGAGCAACGTCTTCATCTTTCGTTTGTAGCATGCCGTCATTCTGCAATCTCCACAACTTTCTTCATTGTCATTACGAGTGGCTTGCAAGAATCTAAGAGATTCGTAAAAACGGAGGCTCTTCAAAGTCGCGCACCAAAAGCTGTCCCTTTTACTGAGGAAGGAGCAATTACAACGTGCCTTCTGATACTCTTTTCTTTCTCTTTGAATCACTTTCCGTTCGAATTGAGAGGAAAATTAGAGTTGGACTCCATTCCCTTCTTCTCTTCTTCATTCCTGAGTTCTTCTCGTTCCCATTTCAATCTCCATCCCTCTCAATTCACTTTCACCTCTGCGGGAGGAAATTAACCTGCGTCCGAATGATTGTGGAAACTTATAGCTGACCAAACTACTCATAGCTTATTCCTCGCTCCTTGGCTCTTAGCATCAACTTGCCACCTGCCCTAGATACCAGTCACGCGACCATAATGTTGTGGTATCGGATAGTCGCTGATACGATACAATACATTGGATCTCTATCTACTATTGGATCCCGCAACTCTGGCCACCATCGACAGTCCCTCCCTCTCCTTCCTCCTTCAATCTACAGGCTGCATCTCATGAATAGAGACTCGCTTCCCTCAATGAGATGCGTTCCTCCCTTGTTTTCCGAACCTTTCCCACCGTTTTTCGTGCTCATTACTATCATTTGATTGACAGTCAGTGACCACGAGCCGCTTCCAGGAACCGCTTTGAAGTCTTCCATTCAATTCTACAGTCAGATGACTTTTCTACGTCATCCAACTGTAGAATAGCACTAAGATCCGCTACTATTCGGTACAGGATATCGGTTGAATATTCAAGTCAATTAAATTCCTTCGTCCGTCGTGTTTACCATCTATTTCATCGTCCTTTCTATCCTCGATTCCATTCTAATAATCCCACTGCAAGCTTCAAATTGCGATGCATTGTTGTGAATCGAGTGGAGTGCCTTTTAGCGAGAAACATAATTTATTCAGCAGCGTTTTCGCATTTTTCGCGAAGCCGTTTTTTTCAATGGTGATTTCCGATAAAAGAGAGAGAGAGATCCAAAGTTCCGAGAATAGTTGATTATATGCGGAAATTCGAATAAAGTAGCTGAGGCTTTGGAAGGAAATCGTTCCGGGAATAAAATATATCCGTGATGGAAGATATCTCTTATATTTCCTCCCAGCAGATGGCCCAAGTCTACCATCTGCCCTCTCTCTCTCTCTACATTCCTTCTCTCCCTCCATCCAAAATCAAACTAGCAAACTACTGAAAAGTTTCTTCTTAAATCTCTTCGAGTGGGGTGAACTCTCAAACAGATCTTTTCGCTCTCTCGATTCTTTCTAGTTGACTTGAACCACGAGGTGACATACTTCTGAGAAGGGGCCTTCTCGTGGCTAAGCTATGAACCCCCCCCCTCCCTTCTACTCCATTCTCCGTATTACTCTCCACCGGAAACGTACCTATTTCAGCTGCATTATAATGCTTTTTGGATAGTGAAACTTCCAAGAACCTTTTCTTATTATTTGCGTCTTCTGTACGTTGTATGCTCGAAGAAGCATGAAGATTATGGGCCATTTTATGTCTTGGGAAATCTTTGAAAATATCTTCGTCCCTTCTCGATATTCACGGTCTGTCATCTCTTGTTCTTGTGAGACAATAACTTCTCTCTACTGTAAACTCGCCCAGTCCATCTCTCCTTCCGTTGTGCTTCTCTCGTCGTTTCCTGTAAACAGTCCCTATTCTAACGGAAACGACACGCTTTTGTCACTCCCCTCGACTGTCTGGACACACGTGGATACAAACAACACCATGTTGTTTAGTTCATTACATTTTATCATCTGGATCTCACGCTTTCGGCTTATTCTGTGTTACAATTGTCTTAAAAGTAGAAACTTAGCTGAATAGCAAAGAAGTGATCTAAAGATTCTGAGAAGTGGGACGTAATTGAGAGAAGATCAGGAAAACGTGTGACCGAGAAAACATGAAACATTCATTCGACCATTCCCCCCCCCCCCTGAATACTTGGCAAGTCCATTGCTACTAGTCTGTTTTGGTCTTATAGTTTACCGCCTCTGTCCTCGATTATGATATCAGTCTCAATTATTTTCCTCATCAATATCTAAATCCGTTCCAACGATCTCCGAAATCTACTATACTACCGTTGTTTTCGGTCGGTTTCGCACACTATAATAGAGAAGGAATGGCGGTCTTCTTGTCTCTTTTCCTCTCTCTCTCTTATTCTCTTCTGTTTCTAGTGGGTCTAATCGAGAGATGAATGCTGCTCTCTCTCTCCAATAGATGGGTCGCTTCCCGTAGACTGTAATTTCCCCTTGAATCGTATCTCCGCATTGTTGTCCCGCCTTCGGAGTCTGCGGCCTGACAGTTCACTCTCAAATTGCTTCAAGATAGATCGAAAACCGTCTCTCCCTCCCGAAAACATCCTCTAAACCACCTCTAGAAGTCTGTGATCTCTTGAAGTGCCGTCCATCTGATCTTTGGATGAAAAACCACCTTTTGATCACTAGAAGTACTCCCTCGCTCCGGATTTCATGCATGGCCATTCCCTTTATTTTCTCACTACCTTATTGTATCAGTGGCTCTCTTGTGTACAACGAACAACCTCCTGCCTTGTTTTTTCCCTAATAAGCTCGCGCTTTCTTGGGATGCGGGGAGAAACTCGGCTCTCACAGACCAATTACCGGATATTCTGGGGCGGAAGTCCCGGCTCTTTCTGGCTTCACACGAACCCGCTAGTTGCCCCAATAACCGGTTTTTCTGCCTTTCTCAGAGTAGCCAGCTCGTTAGGGCAATTTCCTGCCACAGTATCACCCACCCAAATAGGACCTACATCAAGCTCGAAGTGTCCGATAGGCACGTCATCTCGGATAGTTCCTCTCTCCGGCTCCACTGCATCTCTGATTGTTTTTTATCCGACGATACACAAATTGATAAGATAATATCCCAAAGTGATCACTAGTGCCCAACTCTAATACACGGAAACGCAGATGGGAACAGAGATCGTGTTGATGTACAAAATTCGCATCTGAGAGATGTTCATTTCCACTTTTCACACACCAAGAATTAACACGATTTTCTTACTTTTCCGTTTCATTTCCCAAATTTTCCCATCTTCTGATTCACTACGCGCAATATCTGATTCCTGCTCGGATTTGTCCAGATTTTCAGTAGATCACGCTCCTTATTTATTGCGGCTTCATTGAGTCATTGAGTAGGCGAGATCTTGCGGATTTCCTCGAATTCCATCGTACCACAGTATAGTATCAGCACCCCTGTTATGATGGTTCAGGCTGTCAGACGTCGCGTATAATCCACTCAAACTTGGGATTACTCCAATATCGCCTAGGTAATAGGATTCTCCCTCGATTTAGAGTGCAATGGTCGATGCCTACTGTTATTTTCGAGAATTATGGAAATTCTAGAATTATTTTTATTCTCACGTAAACAGGACATAGCCAATCATGCGTGAATCTTCCTTGACAGTTTCTGATGAACGAGGAGAATTCGAGATGAATGGTCTTGTTTTTCCATGATCGTTGGTTCATTTCTAACCGTTTTCGAGTCCCTGAGATCTCTCTATAAATCAGCCCTCCAGCATCCTTCTCCCTCCTTCTCTCCGTGACTTTCTCTCTCTCTCTCTCTCTCTCTCTGATGAAATCGGCGAAACGCTCTCCGATTCCCCTCGATGCAGTCACATTTCCGAGGTCAATCCGTCCGTTCTCTCCGTAGACGAAGAATAGGGACAAGGCACTGCTCTATTGTGCATGCTAACATCGTCCACAGCGTAGAAATGCCACCCCCTCCCAGACAAGATGGGGGAGGGAGGGGATTCCCTCTTTGACGTTTCGACGATCTTCCCTGCCCACAGCCATAGAAACGACGTCCCAAAGAACACAACCATTAGAGCACAGTGCTTTTTAGTTCTTCGTTTTCTTTTTTTTTTTAGCTCATTCCTCTGCTGGTTTATATCCTCGATCCTTCCACTCCTTAGTTGCCGAGTCCGAAAGAACGCCCTCCTCTTCATGGAGAGAATCCCATTCTTTCTACGTAGGGAGGAGGGGGGGGGGGGGGTATTCTCGAACCAACCTCAGCCAATTCCATTGGGCATCTTGTTGTGAACACGTTGAGAGAAGGAGGAAGAGACCCCCCCCCCCACCCCCCCCCCCCCTTCCCCCTCCCCTTGTGTCATCCCGTCCTGTATTTCAAATGTTTACCACGTGCTTCTTTAGTTTCAAACCCTTCGACCTTCATGTTTACCGCCAGTTTCCCGGCCGTTACAATCAGATTATGGGACATTTCGCATGATAGCAAGGGGGGAGATATTCTCGCTCTCTAGACAATAGAGTAGGATGCATGAAAATAGCTGCCGTACGTATCTAATAATATCCTCATGCGATGTTCCATGATTACTCATTGTCTGACGTTGTCTCAAGAGCGAATACATAGAAGGAGTGGGTTGTTCATCCTTCCTCATTCGAGTGTCTCTCGCTATCATTAGAGTTGCCCCTTGATGCTATCTCTTTAATTCCCAGCACTTCCTCCTTACGGAAGGACCTTTCCACAGTGAGTTCCTCCTCCCCTCAGAGTACCCCTTCCCCCTTCCCCCTCCCCCTCCCCCCTCCTTCTAGCTTCTCTTTCCCCTGAGGGAAACAGAGTAATTGCCCCTGGAGGCAGTTGAGAATGGTAGGAGATTGTGAATGGATTGGGCAATACTGTTGTACTCTAACCACTTGCCTCGGTTTACTCGTAACAGCTTTTTTTCCTCCATCTATTTAGCTTTTATCGGTCAGTTTATGCGCTCGGTTCTGTGAATTTCTGTCTATTTTCCTGATCACTCCAACTTCTTAATTCATTCTGGATAACACGCCTCTCACCTACTACTCGACCTGAATCTGTCAGCCAGCAACATTCAGTTTCCTACATACATTCAGTGACCAGTTATCGACAAGCGGGTTGTGTAGGCGTATACAGCATCGCAAAATAGCCCTAGCTCGCGAAGAAAAGTTTTTCCAGGGACAAACTTGAAGGGTAGATATGTTGGGTTGAAGTGAGCAAGCTGTACACAGTAAGTGCTGCCGCTCGGCCAGGAATGATCCCCGACACTATTCCATACACAAGGGTCCTAGGGGGGTCTAGTGGAGTCCGAAACTGCAGAAAACTGGTATCCGAAAAAGTCTCCCGCTGACAAGAATCGTCGGGTCTAGGTCGATTATTAGGTGAGAGGCGTGATAATTCCATCGCTCGCCGATAGTTCGAGTGCAATTACTGCTCAGGATCAATACAAATCCGCGCTGATCACATCATTCCCCCGGTGTTCCTCAGGTGATTTCACCATTGAATCACTCAATACTCAGAATGGACTTTTGACGTAAGGCCAGAGACCCGGGTCAGAAGCACCTGCTAGTAGGTCTCTCTAACCGAAGAAGGGACAAGAAATTCCTATCAATTCGCGTGGTAAACGAGAAAAAGTGCACGAACCACTGCCCTCCCCTTCTATTTAAGATGCCTATTCCATTGAGAGCCTAGACTAGAGCCTACTCATCTTTTCCTCTCTTGACGCTATATTTCATGAACTCATAAAGCCCTTGCCCACTCCTATTCAGACTGTTTCTGTCTGGTTGAGAGAGTGGAGGAAGAGGAAGAGGGAAGATCTACTTGAATGAGACGAATTCCTTCCTTTATTGCACCACCTCATCCATTCCTAGACTTCCTCCATCTCTAGATGCTCCTTATTTCGTTCCTTATGAGTCTATCTTGCAATGTCTTTCTTTCGAACTTCTTCGTCTTACAAGAACCCCTATTGTTCATTCCTCTCAAATTTCTAATCCCCTTCTCTCCATTTCGTGCTGAAGAATGCGCGAAACTCTCTCCATCCCGAGGCGTTCCCTCTCTTAAACGAAGAAGTTTCGCCTTCATCTCCATTTATCGTGACTTTCCACCATCATCATCGTCAATTCCACATCGCTTGCCCTCTTGCTCTTCTTTTCCTCCAAATTCCTCGCCATTCTTTGAATCTCGTGCGTAGTTTCTTCGACCTCAAAAACAGAGCAGCTCGCATTACCAGCTTTTTTGTTTGGTCGCCGGCTTCTCGAATTCTCTCCTTCTCGAAATCATTGACCACTCCTCCTCTTCCTCCTCTTCCTCCTCTTTGTCGCACCCCGAAAGGACTGGAATTCGATGCATTTCGGTCTCTGACTGAAGTATGACGGTGGCTGATCACATTCCCAGATATCAACATCCTTCAAGAGTTCACTCCATTGTGTCTTGCTCCGAAATGTACCAGTTTTCTAATCGCGGCTTCTTCCTATCAGTTTCTCATCTCATCATAGTCGAGATTGCGCCAGATTTCTGTCTGAGCCCCTACTATTTTCATCCCCTCCTTTCTGAGGCCTCTGTCTCTTCTACCGTGAATAAGGGAAGAAGGGGGGGGGGGGGGGGGGGGGCAGGGGATGGGGGGTAGGGGGGGGGGGGGAGGGGTGTCATGCGTGTGCCCTGAGGCAAGGAGTCGATGGCATCGTCACTACAGTCTGTTGTTCATAGAACTGAGATGGTCACTCTCAGCCTGTCTCTTTCATCAGTGCATTCTCTCTGCTTTCCCCTTTGGGCGAGCGTATTTTGGCAGTGCTCACTTTGAGTTCTTATGAGCCTGAGAGCGGATTGAGTTCCTTTCTTTACCTTATTCTTCTTCTTCTTCTGATGGTAATAGCCTCAGGGCACAGACTCTTTTCCCCTTCTGTAGATGACCATAGACCTTACCCTCGTTTTAATCGTCTCCTCGTCGCTTTCATTCAAACTACTCCGTGTTTTCCGGAGCCTATGAGAAGAGGAAGGGCGTTGTGAGAGGAAAGTACCCAGGATGGAGACAGACCCGTTATAAACATGTAAAAAAAGGTAGAAAAAAATGTTAATAACCTCCCCAAGCATTGTCCTATACAGAGTGCTCATTAGAGTAGAGGGGGGACTGTTGAGATGCATTGGAAAGGACGTGGATGTTGTCATCATCACATTCTCCCACTCCATTACTAATCTCATTCAGTCTCTCTCTCTCTTCCCCTCAATCTCCGTGCGTAGTCGATATACAGTATGCCATGTGGATATGGGGGAATTATCCCCATCAATGGATGCTCAGTGTTCACAGCAGATGTAGTCGCATAGACGCATTTGTAGGAATACCACCCACTATAAATACAAACGCATTGTTTTCCGCTTCCATTCACATCTAGGGAATATCACCCACGCCGTATTTTGCAACTATAGATATGCAGCTGGATTTAATTACAACTTATTTTTCATCTCTCAGTATCCTGGCGAAATAGCCTGTTTTTGAAACACTTCTCTATTTTCGATTCTCGGGAGATTTCGAGAGAAGAAAGAGAACAAAGTATAGCAGACGGTTTCCTTCTCACTCCCACATGGATCCTTCTTGATTCTCACGGAAAGTCACGGAATTTCTGCCGTTTATCATAGACTAGAAGGTATTTTGGTCATCTTCTCATCTCATTCTTAATCCGTTGTCCCATCAACACCCAATTGCGTCTTCCTCCTCCAATCTGGTGACATCCTTCTCAATATTCCATGTTTTTCGTACTCGTAGACGTCAATGGACTGATCCCTTAGTGGATTGTCTATTGTGTCCTACCATCTCACCATGATTCTCCTTCTCCATCCCGAATAGAATCTCGCTCTCTACTTTCTCCCACTCTCTTCTCTCCCTTCTTCTCCATTCTCACATTCCTACCTCCGAGCTTCAAAACATCCTGGAAATATTCATAATTTCAGTCCCCCTATTTTCACCTCAAATGCACTATCTTCATGGATTCTGCATTGGTTGTTGTGGCTTCCATTCCCTTCCTTCTTCTTCCTCCTCAGTTCACTAGATCGATCTCAACTTCGAAGATCATTCCCCTTTTGAATCTTTGATTTCCTCCTACGATGTTTTCGATCTAGTGAATAATTAATTTCTCCCACATTCCTCTACTGGAAATAGACTCTAACGTTCCGAATTTGGTTCTACCCATCTGACAAGTGAGTTCTCTCACTTTTGTTCTTTAGTTCTAGGCTCGTCTCGCCTCTTAAAAATAAGGGCTACAAATTCTGCAGTTCTGTTTTGTCTGAGTGGCTTCATTTCTTGCGAGGGTCTTCTTCTCTTTTCTTCTGCACTTCAGTCCACTGTATTAGTTCTTCGATTGCTAAATGGAAAAAAGCTTGACGTCTCGTTGTGGCATTCTCTAATCTACCGTACTCCACCGTTCTCTATTCATCACCTACCGTACTCCTCCGACCATCATGCTTCCGCAATCGACGATTGAGCTAATTTCTGGCAGGTTCGCGACTCTGAGCATTCTTGATTGTTTTGGACCAATTTGCGTGGTCGTTGCACAGCTGAGATAGAAGGAATCGTGAATGAGCCATGCTTGCTGCGACTGAATGAGTAGTCTGAGGGGATTGAAAACGCAATCCGAATGAATCCTCCCTTACTAGTTAGACGAAACCGATCCGAGTGATGACTCGACGGAAGATCTAGTACTCCACCCTCACTGATACCCTCTTCCTTCCTTGACTCCGCCCCCTTTTCTCGCTACTCCGAGATGAAAGGAACGAAGTAGAGAATGGCCGACTCTGGTGAATGAATTATCCTGCCCCGCTCCGACCTTTGTTCCACTCTCTGCAGTTTCCCTTTGAAGATTTGTGAATTCTGGGAACTCCCGACCTCGCAATTACTATTTCCTCCGACCACGTTCTCTTCATCCGTCATTATTTGTGTGTAATAACCCGACTCGTCTAGTCACTCATAGATGTGACATCTCCATCCATCTGACCACTCCTACTGTTGTTCCTTCCTCTCCCATCATCTCTTCTCGAGACGCGACTAAAGTGCGGAAAGAAAGACTAGACCCTCTTCATTCTCTGCAGTCTCTCATTGATGATGAGAATGAAGAAACTCCTTTCGCACTTTACTGACAGTTTTGACTCCTTCTATCGTTGACTGACTTTATTTCACTTCCTCCAAACCACCTGCCCCCTCCTCTTCCTCACCCCCATATCCACTCCGATTCATTCATTCCGCGTCGTGCTTTGCCCGATTATTTCACGCTATTTCTCACTTTCAGCACGAAAATGGACCAACCGAGCACGTCGTTGGACGCTTTTGGAGATTATGAAGGTTAATTAAATTACAATTAATTTAATTTAATGATTATTGAAATAATTTTTTTACAGAATTGATCGACGCTTCGGAGTTCAACGACACGATGATGATGTGTCAGAGGCAATCCTTCACTCAGGTAGGTCACTCGGATTCTCAGAACACGAGCCAAACTTTCCACTTCGACGAAACAATTTGCCGCTGGTCAAAGTCCTTCCTTCTCGTGTGCAGAACCTCATTTGCTTTCCCATTACCTTCTCTAGTTCCTTCTCCTGACCTCCCCCTTGACCTCTCGGAGATACACTCTAACCTCACCCGTCACATCCACTGTGCAAGTACTGACGGCGATTTCCTTCGTTCCTGTCAGTAACAAGCTTAGACGACGGGGCGACTAAACAATCTGAGTACGTACCCGAACCAAGCCAGAAAAGAGACGATTAGGAGTTCGTAAGAAGAGAAAACAGAATGGCGCGGCCACAAGCAAAAGGATTACGTCAACGTCTACAGGAGGCTGTATATTACCCTTCTAAGCCATCGTTCTGTCAAGTGGAATAGGGATGGTGGAGGAACTAGGGGACTTGTCATTGCGCCAAATTGAGTGGGAGGTTTTGCAGTGAGATTGAGTGGAGATTCTAGAGAGGATGAAGGCCCATTTTCCGGATGAGGCTATAGAGAATCTTCTTCCCTTCTCAAGATGGGGAACACAAGATATCGTTAGCCTTCTCTTCTCTCGTCACTAGACGGATATCAGAGACTGTTGAGTGCACAAAAACAATTACGTTGCCCGTCCAGAACTAATTCCCAATTGAATGAACCAAGATTTCCGTCGAGGGACAGAGCAAATTCCGAATTAGTACGTGCAAATTTGAAAATTGTGTAAGATTAGAGGATGTAACTTCAATGAGATTGAAAATAGGCAATAATCATGATAATATCTAATTATCTGATCACAGGTGCAAATGCTCTTCCGCGTCTACCTCCTTCCCATTGTTTCCCTCTTCGGTCTCATCGCAAACGTCATCAATATACGTGTGTTCTCACACCAGAAAGTGAGACATTCTCATCCAATTCCGACTAAGAGACACCCACAAATAGACCCGTGATATTTCACTCCACGAACCAATTTGGTCGGACAAACAGCTGATATTTGCGTGGAAACTCGAAACAAATCGAGTTTTAGCGGAGGAGTTGCAGAATCAGAATCGATGAGGGGGAGGAACTGAAATTACGATAATAATAGCAAAAAAATTAATCAATATTATTATTTTAAGATGCGAAATCAGCCAGTGAACTGGTTCTTCCTCGCTCTCTCTGTCGCTGATCTGGCCGTTTTGCTGACTTCCTTCCTCGTCTTTCAACTGCCTGCTTATGCTGAGAAAATGGTGGATAATCTGGGTGAGAATCTGATTGATAAATAGAGTAGATGGAGTTAGTGATGCAAGGAGGAGTATCGTTCACCACTCTCATCATTGGACAGAGAGATTGGATGAGAAAGTGACTTGTTTGTACCACAGTGATAACCAAAGAAGGAAAGAAAGACCAGAAAGACAATCCGACGGAAACCCCTGCACAATAGAGCAAACTCCATCTATCTCAATTCCGATCTCTCTGAAGAGAACAAAGAGAGAAAATAATCACGAGGTCGTCTTTTCTCTGAAATCCCATTCGATTTCCGCTTGATATGTGCCGGACTCCCTCACTTCCATTGAAGAAAACCGATAGAATGGACAGACAACGCACAATACAATTGCGTGACAATATTTAATGAATTAATTGCAGGTTTCTACAACGCAGCCCAACAGATCATCCTGACCTTCTATCCCCTTGCCCGTTCCTCTCACACATGCTCCGTCGTCCTCACTGTCGTTGTCTCTCTCCATCGATATCTGGGCGTCTGCCATCCATTCCTCGTTCGTTCTTTGTCTTGACTAGTGATGACTCCATTCCCCGGGGTGGTAAAAGTTGGGAGTTGTTGTCCATGCACAAAGAGTACAAAGATCCATTTGTTCTTGCGCCTCTGAAATGATTCGTTGTGAGGGGTAATTCCAACTCTGTACGCCACTTATTCCCCATCCCGAAAGGAATACTAAAGATTGACACAACACCCCCGACTAGGAAATAGCGCAATAATCGTACAATATGTTCACTAACGTTGCCCAATAATGAATCGATCCTCCATCCAGGAAAAGGCGCAATGATGGCACTCTTAAATATTTCATAATGTTGATTCCTCCCAGATTCGTCGAATTTCTAACGCAGCTGTGATCCGCACGATAATCGTCGGATCGGTCGTCTTCTCTTTTCTCTTCAACGGAACAAAATGGTTCCATCTACAGATTACATCCTGCAATTCCACCATTTTTGTGGGGTGAGTCAAAACAAACACATTTATTGCATTAATATAATTAGTAATAATATTAATTCTAATAATATTATTGCAGTCAACTGGAGAAGGTGATCGAGCCCTCCTCCTCCATGGTCAGTTCCGTGCTGACTTCGCCTGTGATCGAGTGAGTTTCACTCGGATTTTGAAGGAGTTGAAGAGGTTTCTCCGTCTGTTTCTTACGCGAGAAAATCAATAATGAAATCTTCAGAATGTCTGGATACACAATCGTGATGTTCGTCCTTCCCTTCACTATTCTCATCTTCGTCAATGTCAAAATCGTAATGACACTTCGCAATTCGCACAGGTATTGTATCTTGACGTCGTGTATCGATCGATAAGATCGATTCTGTCTAACTAACGCATTCTTACTAACCCCTGTCGTATGTGTCTATCGATTATCAGTTCGATATTATTCATAAATCACGATAATGAGTGAGAATGCGTCAGTTGGACCTCGTAACTCTGGATCGTTGTGATCAGTGAACTGAATGATGCTATTGGTGATGGATGCAGATTCAGATTGCGACGTCAGATGACACAGAGGAGTGGAGGGAAGAAGGCAACGGAAAGCTGTCCAATCAAGAATGAGAAGTTCAAGAAAAAGAGACTATTCAAGAGAAATCTCAGTGTCACTTGTGAGGTTAGTGAATAAAATATGTATATTTTTAAAATAATTTCATTTGTATTTTTCTCCTCTACAAAGGTCTTTCAGAAGGAGGAACTGCCCTCCAATGGTAACTCGACTCCTCCCAATGGTGCAGCTGCAGCCATTCCCGTAGCCAGTGGATGCAAGAAGGAATCGTCCCAGGTGAGATCTCAGTTGACATTCTCCCTCCCTTCTTCCTCTTTCGAGAATATCCGAGAATAGATATCCTATCCACTAATAGAGAACCGTCTGAGAAATATTCACTAATAGAATTCCGCGTGAGAAAATAAAGCGGGAAAGGATGAGAAAACAAAGAGAGATATTTCCAGAATATCTCCGTGATGCTTCTCGCCATCACTTGTCAATTTCTCTCCTTCAATCTACTCGGATTCGTCCATAATATGATAGAGTTAACGGCCTCCCACAACGACAGTGACATGAGTATCTCATTCGCTGAGACGCTTCTTACTGAGGTCAGAAAAATCTGGAATGGTGCTAGCAATTGTTTGGGTAGAATTTAAATACAGATACGTCTACGTGTAAGGAGGTGGTAAGAAAATTTGGGACTATTTTACTAGCTGAAGGCTTTCGAAATCTTCAATGATTCCTTTCAGTTGTCTACATTCCTGGTCAATCTCAATTGTGCCAGTACCATCGTGATCTACCTCAAATTCGGAAGCAAGTACCGAGTTGTCTTTCTCAATGTGAGAACTTATCCAGATCTCTGAACCCGCTCAACGACTTGATATCTGATCTTTGATCTTTGAGATGCTCTCATCGTGTCCCTTCCTCTCAACGGGTCGTCCTCCATCTCCCCATTGCACTGCTAATCCTCCCACTAATGACACGACTCTACTCATCTCTCAAGGGTCCAGCATAAGGAATAAACTATGGCCCGTGAGGATACTCGATTGATTCTTTGTTTTATTAAGTCAACGAGAGCAGAACTGAACACAAAACAGTGTGAAAATCATTCGAAATCTTTCAAAATCATCTTTCCAGGCAGCCCGATCTCAATCAGTTCATCGCACTCCCGTCCCCAACGACCTCCGTCTTCCCTCTCCTCGTCAGAATAGGGCCATGAGTGCCCAGATAACCCTCGACCAGACCATCAACCAATTCACGAATCCCATTCGGGTCTGAGAACTTGCTCTTAGCCATATTGCATTGTATCTCACTCATCCTCTACACTTTTACGGGTTGTTCAATACTATTCTATGCCACAACTTCATGATATTCGGGTATGTACGGAATGATAAATACAACTATGAGCGCTCTATCGGAGGTATGAGAGAAGCATTGAAATGGATGGAGATGTTTGCATAAATCCAGGCTAGGGTACATACTACCTCCCATAACGAGAGAGATCTGGATTGAGAAAGAATCCCATTGACTTTGATCTTTCCAATTAAGTAAAAAAAAAAGTGTTTTGTAAACAAAGGACGAGACGATGAAATGAGAAAAACTAAATTATTGTAAATTAGTTGTGTTTATCGTACTTGGTGAACAAACAGTGACAGAAGAACATTTTTGACAATTTTTGACCATTTTAAAATCCAGCGGATGTTGACTTATAAATAAATTCCGATTTTTCTTTCTTATTTTTTGTCCACCCTTGTTTGCTGGAATTGGCCTGGAATGTCCTGGTGAAATATTTCTCCAATATGGAGAAAAATGAGAGCGGAATAGTAGTGATTACGGTAGTATCGAGAAAAGCGGCTGGTCCTACCGTAATCCTTTGTTATTTTCAAATTTCATATTTATTGCTCTCGTTTTTCTCCATGTTCTAGGAATATTTCACCAGGACATTCCAGGCCAATTCCAGTAAACAAGGGAGGACAAAAAATAAGAAAGAAAAATCAGAATTTATAACTCAACATCCGCTGGATTTCAAAAAAGTCAAAAATTGCCATAAAAGATCTGTCACGGTTTGTTCACCAAGTACGATACGATGATCATCACAGTGGGGAATAAATATATGAAGAAGGAGACTAAGAACATTGGATTCAGCAGATCAATCTCACCCGAGGGCATCATCCGATGGTCTTTACAGCTGGTCCTAACTGTTAGCGTCTAAAAACTTGATCTTATTGCCAGTACAACCGCCTTTCTTCCTCTCTGGCAGCGTGGATCACTCGTTCCCATAGAGACTGGAAGGTGTCATAAATGAAGTCCCCTTCTATTAGGTTGGTGCAAAAGTCTTGCTGTTTTTTGACGCTCGGAGATTCCGACACCTCCCGTCTTTTGTTTCTGACCGATCACCATTTACTTTTTCACAAACGTTGAGAGCTTCCATACTCTCTTCAGCGCACGTTATCTCAGATCTGGCCAATCGATAATACAGACACAGTTCAGATCCAATGTCAGCGACATTGACCATCATATGGGCATACTAATTTGATTGACATTTCTCGAAGGAAAGTGTTGAGGCCAAATTGAAACCACAGTTGCGAAGTATGATGGTTATACATCTCAGTGGTGTTAGTGGGATAAATTGTCTACTCAAACATTGAGTGGAAGGAAAGACGTAGCTGATGAGTGAGAGATTAGACCGCTCTGAGATACAGGAGAGAATCATGAGTTGAAGAAGAAGAAAAGGCAGGAGAAATATATTGGGAGGAAAGTACCTCGAGATGACGTGAGAGTACTCAAGGATCAAGGATTCTCCTATGCGAAGTTTGCGAAAATTCTGAGAAGGAGAGGAGAGAAAATCTCAAAAATCACTGTTCGCCGACAGTGCTTAGGGAATGAAGAGAAGAAGGAAAACGAGTACGCACCCACTTCAGTAGCAAAAGCGTACCATGGGAGAGTCGTCACTGATTAGACTGCTATACGAGACTGATGGACATCGGACCACTGCTCAAGCGCAGAACGAAATCGAAGATAATTTGGGACTTCGGGTAGGAAATATTTTACATGTACAAAATAATGAATGGATGTTCAGGTATCGAAGAGCGTCATCTCAGCCCCGTGCCATGCATCAAAGACGACAAAGAGATTTCTCAAGAACAAAGGAATTCAGGTACTAAATAAGCAAATATTTACATTTACACGTGGCAATTGCTAGCTTCGAAGTAAATAACTTTATTTCGAATTTCAGTGCGAGAATTTCCCTCCCGAGTCCCCCGATGCCAATCCGATCGAGATGATTTGGGCAATCATGAAAAAGTGGATTATCAACGAGGCCAAACCCACCAATCAACAAGAACTAATCGATAGTGCACAGTACTGGTGGAAGCATTATAGTACAATTGATCTTTGTCGTTCGGTTATTAATCGTGTCCCACAATCACTCAAGGCAATCGTCGATGCTAACGGAGGCCCTGTACATAACTGAGCAAAGCCCCTCACAGACGTTTTCATTCTCCTTTATCCAAAGTGCCCTAGAAGTTATTGGCCTTATCACAATTATCACATTATTATTGTGTTTCGTTAGTTGAATTGTCCAGAAGTTGTTATTCGTCTATCCACAATTATTCAGAAGCTTTCGTCGTTTTTATTGTCTTTCTTCAAAAGTGAAATCGATAAATGTAAATATTTACTCGAAAAACAAATCCAATATTCATCATGCGGAACACGAAAGACATTGGCCACAAGGAAATAATATTTTATCGCCAAAAAACTGTTACAAACCATGTGAGGGGGGATGAAACGCGACGAGTGGGTGGCTCCGATACCGGGGCGGCCGTGCTTGCTTGATGAGATGGCGAACTCTCCGAGGTAGGGTCCGATCATCTCGGGCTTGATCAGGCCTGAAAAAAATATTTAAATTCTTTGACACAAAAAAACAATCGAAAATTTCTTGTCTTGACGGGAGACTATCACTCTCCCATTTCATCTTATGCCCGACTAGTCCAAACGAGGAAGTTGTCAAAAAAAGAAAGGCAAAAATTTGACCTGGCTGGTTCGAGCAACGTCACCTCTACCCTTTCATCCGGTACCCGACTAGTCCATGGGAAAAGGAGACACCAAAGAAAGAAAAAGGAAAAAAGAAGAAAAATGACCTGGTCTATCACTAAATAATTATATCGTTCATAGGATAAATATTAAACAACAAAATGAATTAGATAAGCACCTGATGTGGATGTTGTCGAGACCTCCCATCATCGAAGCAGCAAGCTTAGAGCGGAAGGGGTTCCACACTGCAACGTGCATAATTTATTGAAATAACTGAATAAAATGTAATATCTTTATTATTTCGCTGGCAGTGTTCAAAAATAATAAGCGGTATTTGTATCGTTGGCTGGAAGGCCTATTTTCACGTATGCGCCTCGCCTTGCACGTTTGCCTCTGCAAGGGGAGTATGGTCATCCCACTAATGGAGGACCAGTTCAACAGTTTTCCCCGCACTTTGCTCGAGAAAGGAGTGATGGACTGGATAAGGCTGGGAACGGCTCTTTATTGGGGTGGAAATGGAATGGAAATGAGTGTGGGGATACAAGAGACGCGAATGCATTTCGTGCAATCTTATTCTATTCTCACTGTTCCTATCGGGCGCACGTTTCATCCCCAGAATCGGTTAGAAGAGAGACAAGAGAAATGGTTGCCGATGAGGAGAGGAGAGGGATACGTGCAAAACAGACCTTCCATCCAAGTATGCAAGTGCCAAAGAAACATCTTACACTAACCTGTACTCGATGGAGGATCCGCCGTCTTCCACGGATACTCTCTTCTCTCCATACACACTCTCCCACCACCATGTTCTTGGTGGCCAGCGCGTCCTCCTTGCCCTTGACGATGAACACACCTGAATCAGTGTTGAGTGACTATGAACAAAACATCGATACTAATCGTGTTTAGAATTATCTAATCAGAGTAGACATTAATGAATTGAATGAAACGGGGAATAACACATCTTTTTGCCCAGTCCAGCTGGCACAATTTAAAGTAAAATGAAATAAGCAAACGCACCCTCGTAGCGATGGGGCTCGACGACCACCGACTTTCCTCCTCTCATTCCATGGTAGCGGGCTTCTCGAGGACAGCGCATACCTGTTATCAATCAATGATAGATGCCACAAATCATGAAAAGAAACAGATTTTGAGCGAAATAAGGAGGAAAAAGCGAATGAACGCAAGTGAAAGTGAAATACAATACAAACAAGACGCGGCCCCGCGGCAAATACGGAGTTTGTAGTCTAAATGCGCTGTTGAGCGTGGCGAGTGCATTGGTGGGGACGTTTCAAGACAGACAATCGATAAAGAGCACCAATACAATCAATAATAATCAGCGATTTGCGAAAATAAATTTGAAAATCAAACGAAACTGAAAAATTCACCAGACGCACCAGTAGAGTACTGTAGCTCGAAAATTCGCTCGAGAAATGATTTTTTTGAGTTTGTCACATTTTTCGGTGGCAAGTCAAAAAAACAATTAAATTTCAAATTTTCAAGAACGTCACCCTGAAGAGGCATGCAAAAAACGCATCCTCTGAAAATTTCAGCACAAGACGTGCATTCTCCGCTCCGCAATCGTTGTTTTATGAAAATTATAATAACTTATTATAACTTATAATAAACGGTTCATTTTATTTTATATTCACTGTATAGTAATCGAAATTCTTTCATCGAAATCAGTACGTTTGGAATATTTCTGATTCCACTACTAGAGAAAGGCCAGATATCATGCCACTAAAATAAAGTGCAACCCTTCCCCTATTACTGTGAAAAATAACAGATATCTGAGATGCATACTGGATATGATGTATACCTCAAATTAGCACCCTAAAAATCACGATTGTCGGTACTTTTCCAGAAATTCAGGTTTTTGGAATTTTAATTATTTTCTTTTTTTTTATTTAAAAAATTATTTTCTGAAAGAGGAAGAGAAGATGGCTTAAAAGGTTTTCATCATCACATAGCCTCGTGGTTTGTGAATGAAGCGCACTTCAGTTGAGGTCGATTTCTCTGGTTATCAAGTCATGGAATTAGAATAAATGGAGAGCACTTTTATTATGTCGCCTTGATTCAATCACCGGAACTATGGCCATAGGGAACCGACAACCTCTCCGGTTTTAACATCAGATAGAGTACTGACAGGGCTTCTCAGCAAACCTATTAACAATCCGTAGTATGAAATCGCAGCGAAGTACAACTGCTCCGAAAACACTTTGAACAAAATTCAAAATTTTAAAGTTGGTCAGACATCTATTTCACGCATACTTCGAGGGGGTGTAGTAATTGAAGCCCAGTGTATTAGAGTTCTAGTACACCCCTAAATACTACTGCAGAGGCAGGTCTTGACGATTTGAGACTTTTGCACCAACCTGATAATTACCCTTCCAGTCTGATTTCATTCGGATGGATCCGTTCTCTTGTGCATAAAAAGAGCAGATTTCCCTCAGTATCAATCAGTCCTTGACTATCTCATCCATGGATCTTTCTGCTGTGTCTGAGTTCTTCCTTGATTTCACTCCTTACGAGTCTCATGACTCTCCTTCTACTGTCACCAATCATCATTCTTCGAATATCCAGCGCTTCCATCCTTGTGAGTTTGTCTTCTTTTTTCGATTTTCAATGCGACCTGACTATTGAATACCTCAGATTGAATGTTAGATACGATTTTCTGTTTTGAAAAGACCTTTTGTAGATGCTTGTTCGACTTCTACTGCAAGGCATTCCTCGGATTCTGTTCAGAGAAAGGCAACTAAGAAGGAATCCAAGGGAGGTCGTGCTCCCAAACCGACCCCCGCTGCTGCAGCTGCAGCAGGAAAGAGGAAATTCAAGAACGAGAACAATAAGGTATAGAATTTTAAAGGAATTCCATGTTTATTACGCACCTCAGTCCCGTTTGCTTAGTGCCTGAATCTTATCTTTTCCATCCAATTGCAACAGTTTAGAACATTCTATCAATAAATAAACGAAGCTCATTTCAGAATATGAAGAGTGCCAACGAAGACTACGGTGAATTCAATCCTTCTCTAATCCTTCATGAAGATCCCACTCTTGCGACACACATTGATGGTACGGTAACTATCAGTACTGTAGTCGGACAATCATAAAATGACTTAATTTCAGGAAAGAAGCCTCAGTTCTGGTTCTTTCTCCTGACACTTCTGATTGATATTTCGAAAAGAAATGCGATTGCATGGACAGGAAGAGGAAAGGAATTCAAGATCTTTTCTATGGATGTCATCAATTCTCTGAGGAGTGAGGCTCAGGGAAAGAAGAGAATGGTAAGTGCTCAACCTACAGTATCGTACTGTATTAACCAATCGATACCGTACTCTTAACGTAACACTAATTACAGCCTCAAATCGATTCAATTCGTCGCACTATCAACGGTTGCTACAAGAGACGCATTATGATTCCCGTTGATGCCGTAATGAAGCTATTTGCCTTCAAGACAGAGGTACGGTAGGATAATGTAACTTGCTGTGGATAATGTATCTTCACGATCAGATATTGTATAAATCCATTATTAAAAAATTTAAAAAATTTAAAAAATAAATCCATTACTCAAAAAATATCTACAATATCTTTCACAATAAAATTTTCCCTCTTTTCCAGAATGTGCAGACTCAAGTTCCGCAGTCCATGATCTACCCCAACGTCTCCCTCTACCCTACTCCTTCTCCTTCTACTCATGGATTCTACCCCACTCCCGATACCGTATCCCCTTCTACTACCGTATCCCCTTCTACTACCGTATTCACCTCTACTACCGTATCCCCCTCATCTACCGTACCCCACTACGCCCATCCATTCGAAGAGATCGATGCCCTATTCGATTCTCCTCGTCCCCTTCCTATTCATGAGGACGGTATTGATCTGAGAGATATCGAACACAACTGGACTCCTCCTGTCTCCATTATCCCTCAGTCCCATGATCAATATCTTCACGAATTACACGAATTATTCAACGATTATTGATTTGATCGATATTCTGTATGATGTTGGTTCTATTACGGTTATTCTTTATTTTAACCTTATATTTTATTTAAACTGTATTATCTCGGAAGCTGGTATTCTGATCACAAGATATTCTATTTGTATTAGGAATGTAAATAAACATTTTATAAAAAAATAAACAACTGACAATAATCGACGGAGGCTCCCTTCTCCCCCCCCCCCTCCCCCCTTCATCTTCCTTCCCCTCCGCCTCCCGGGAGATCGATTAAACTTTGTTCTGGAGCGAAATTCCAAACTTCATTTTCAACAACATCTATGGTTCTTTCCCCTCGATTTGACCTTCTCTCTCGCGATCCACGGAGAATTCAATCCTTCTCTTATTCTTCATGAGGATCACATCTTATCACTACTTATGGTACGCTAACTGCCGTAATGATGCTATTTCCCTTCAAGACTGAGGTACAGTAGGATACAGTAACTTGATTGATACAATCAATATTTATTTATTTAATAAGGCCATTATCAAGATTTTGTTCCAGCCATCGATTCACATCGGAATGACTCGCGATCAACTGTCCCACTCCATTGCTGAGAACAATCAGCACCCCTAACCGAACCCCTGGAGGGGGGAATGAGTGGGAACAGACTCGAACGAGTTCGGCGCACGAACCAGTTCGGATTGGGATAAGTTTCAGAAACATATCAAGTTCTGAAGCATCACTCTGGGGTGGTGAACGGATCAATTGTCCAACTTCATTGCTCAGAACAATCTGGTGAGATACTGTTTCTTTTCCTAATGTCACCCTGACCTTTTGGGGATTCTAAAATGACATCTACAATATCTTTCACGATAATCTTTTAATTTTTCAGAACGTCCAGACTCAATCTGCCGAGCTCATGATCTATGCTGATAACTCCATCTACTCCACTCCTGCTCCTTCTACTGATGGATTCTACAACCCCATTCCCGCTACCGTATCCCTCTCTACTACCGTACCCTGTTACATGCCCCCCTCATAAAATCCCACAGATCGATACTCTGTTCGATGCTCCCCTTCCCCTCCCGTTCATTCCCCAATCCCTCCCCATCCTTGACATCAACGAGTCCGATTTTTGCTTCGAATCCAATTGGACTCCTCCTGTCTCTGTTATCCCTCAGTCCCACTATCAATTCCCTCCCGGAACTTTCAACCATCTTGGCGAATATTACAAATCTTATCTGATCTGTGTATTTGACTATCTACGGTTATTTGAGCAAGAAATATCGATTATCACATTGAATTCCAATCGTCTATTTTAAACTCATGATTATAACATTAATCTTTGTCATAATGAAAATAAATATATAACTGTAATGTATCTTTTCATCTCTCTTTCCCCATCACACATCTCACAATCTTCACCTCCTTTACATACTCACGGAACATCATAACTTCCTGACACCTCTGCCAGGATCCTAGAGTGGCTAGAAATCGAATTAAGTCGAGTTGCGGAAATGTCGCTTTGGTCGAGTTGCGGAAATGTTGTTTGCGGAAACATAATAGTTGCGGAATTGTCACCCATCCGGACAATCGGATGGCCCAGGCCCGGAAGGGGGCAGGCAAAAGGCTGCGCGCGTTGGTAGTGGCTGGATAGCGTCTGCGAGTAGATCGACCCAATCACACTATCGCTTTTTGATACTTTCTTCGGAAAAAGAGTATATGTTTTTTCTTCTTCTCTTTTACTTGTCTCTTTTAAGAAGGAAAAGCACTCGCTCTCATAGAGAATAAAATCAAATTGCAAAATCGTTTTGAGGAGGGATTTTATCGGACAAATTCGGAATCGCAAGGCATTTTCAACCATCTTCGAGATGAAAAAGTGAAAGTGAATAGAGCGGTGTAAGGATGATGCTTGATTCCCCCATCTCTCCCACTCCTACGGATGAAGAGACAGCGCCTGAAACCTTAAATTTTTCTCTTCAAAGTTCATCTAATCCAAGATTCACTCCAAAATTGGGCGCTGATACAGACGATTAGTCCCATGGAAAGAGTAGGGAAAGGGACAGTCCGGTCGACCTGGATCTGATGGACAGCCCGGAGTTCAGTACACTCTTGGAGAGGCTGGCAGAGATGGACAGCCAGGTAGACCCGGACCCCAGGGACCCGCCGGACAGCCTGGACAGGATGGAGCACACGGAAACGATGGCAGACCTGGAGAGGACGGTAGACCCGGAAACAACAGAAGAGACGGATTCCCCGGTCAGCCCGGAGAGCCCGGATCCGACGGTCTTCCTGGTTCCGATGCCGCTTATTGCCCCTGCCCCTCTCGTACTTCATCTTACTCTGAGCCGGTACACGCTGCTCCTGAGCAGACTGCCTACCCAGCCCCCGCCACTCAGGGATAAAGGGCTTGAAGGGATTAGAGAGAACCAGAATAAACAATTTAGAATACAAACTTGGCAGTTCCACCAACAACTGATGAATACAATAACTTTCATTGAAGAGTATGATGTCATCTAGATACGATTTGATGATCATCAAGCATGGAATACAGAAGGAAATATACCAACTTCAAATAGATACTGTACTTTCAGAATACCGCAGAATAACTGCTACTGTAATTTCGTAATTGATGCCTACAAATTACTGTATGTACTTTTGTTTATTACATTTCATACCGATCTCTCAAAAACTTGATTATATTTTTGTCGATATAAGTATTTTTCATCGATTTCGATCACTATCAATAATTATAGAAGTAGTTCTCTCACTAATTCATACTCCTTGTTTTTTTTCGATAAAAATAACATTAGTCGAATAGAGAACAAGGCTAATCAAGTTGCTGCCCTGAGGACAGGATCTGTCAATCAATCTACCAAACCACTGTTTTTAGATGCCCATTCCTTTAAAAAAATTTATTTGTGATTAATAAATTATCAAAATAAAGACATATAACATCTCTTTTCTCGTTTTAAAAATAACTTTGCTTATTACTAGCTTGATAAAAGAGAACAACGTTCACCCTCGCAGACAACAGCCAACGATTCTAATGTGACATAATCGCGGGATTTTTTTCTTTTGTTAAGCGATCTCTATTCGTTATTTCCAGAATAACAATGATGCCGCAATTTCTTGTCTCTTTCTCATGGGAGTCGCCGTTGGAAAAGGAAGACGACGCAATTCATGTAAGATTTAAATTTTTTTAGGTTATTTAATTTACTTTTTTAAACACTGCAGTGAGTTGTTTTTCTAATCGTCATCATTTAGCTTGATACAACTCTCAATCTTTTTCTTTATTTTTAGAATGTTCGTCGATAATATTTAAGAGACGTTATACGATATTTTGCACATACTTTACAATATACCATGATACTAGCTTAATCAACCTCAGAATCCGTCTCTGCTCCCCTCCCCCGTTCCCTGCTCTCCCTCTGTGATTGTCTCACTTCTCTACCTACCGAACACTGAACCATAAATTACCTCATGTCTCCATCTTTACTACATCGATTATCATTGACAATACACCCCATAAACCACGTGACTTCACTCACATTAACATAAGATCCTAATATGAAACATACTTGATAAAGTGTTTTCTCTGAAGATTCCATTGTTCCTTGTCGAAACCAATTCGGTATGAAAATTGAAATGTCATTCGGCTCGTATTCATTGACTTATTTCCACTTCGATGTCTCAGAGGTCACATGTTTGAATCGTCATTGAGAGTCGGAATGTCGTAGATGCCACATGGTCGTAAACAACGTTTTTCGACGAAATATTTATCACGAGACTTAGAATTCGATGTTGTTTGAGCAATCTGTTCGGTGAAAGCTATTTAATTTTGAAATTTAGCAGGGATGAATGAAATGAGATGGGGATAGGAAAAACACCTACGGAGTTTTGTTATACTCACGACTAGCCGAGCTACGCTCGCTAGGGGTATGCCGTAGTTTTTTTTAGAAATTAGTTCGAGTTTTCTAGCCTTGATAAATGCCGCGAAATCAAATTTTGAAGCTTCTCAATTCTAATGACTGTCAGAAAAATTACCACCCTAGTGACTGTCAGAAATATTACCACCCTAGTGACTGTCAGAAAAATTACCACCCTTGTGACTGTCACTCCTCCCCTCCACGGCTAGATATCTAATCGATACCCAAGCAGAACGGCGTAATTCGGCCTAGTTCTGATAAAACTTCAGTCTGAAACACAACCACGCCGGGATTGACACTCCTCGACTATTCCCTGACATGACCCGAGCACGCGAAAATTATTGCAAAACACTTTGCACCGGTGGGGATTTGAACCCGCGCTGTCACGATCCGAAGCCCCATCTTGAAACCACTACACCACGCTTTAAACTTAATAAAACCCTTCAATCAAAACGGTGCTGGAACCGTCATGGGTCACTCTACACAGCTGTCTACTCCATTTCACACTCCCTCCTTGTAGAAGCAAGAACGGTTACCGAACTCGGAGAATTTCTCCGAAAACCGTTGTATTCCGCACAATAGTACCTCACGGTAACGGGCCGTGCTCAGCCGCCTTTGCTCTAATCGTCTCAACCAAAGTAACCATCGATTCCCCGATGTTTTCCGCACCTCCTAGTCGCATCTTTTAGTCCGTCCCTCCCCCGCTTCTATGAATTACAACCGCCTGAATAGCTATTGCTCCAAACGCCAAACCTTTACACGGCCATATCTCGCTTCAGAGTGGTCCTACAGGGTCGGCTGACTTTTGTTTCTAATAGCACTCGTCGAGAGCTATCAGAAACAACCCATATGTCATATGTTTGGTTAACGGGGGGCGTGCTGGAAAGTCAGTTGAAGTGTCAAAAAACGGAAAAAGTCGAGTGTCCCAACTTTGTCATCTTTGACCTACCCAACGTCATCTGATCGGCTCGGCAATAGTGCCATTCGATCCGACACCATCCCAAATACCTACCATACTAATTCCTAAATCCTTTCATGAACCTACGGCTCACACCGACCCATTTCCTTCGACCAGCCAATGCGTCACTCAACGTTCTTTTATCTATAGGTACTCACGACATGAACGTTATCTCCTTCCATGAATCCGTACATATCAACAGACGAGAGATCATCAAATCAATCATATCCTCCGATCACAAAACCCACTGATCGATCGATCTGCTGAAAATATCGTAACGACAAGGAAAATTCAACAGCTGCGTAGATTTAATCACTCAGAAAAAAATAAGAGCGCAGTGTGGCTGAGTTCCGTGTTCTATCGTGGAACTCACAAAGAATATCTCGAATTTCATAAGCGAATTTAACTTTTTATTGAGTCTTGTTGAGATTGAATCGGTCGGAATCATTCCCCAGATCATCAGTTAGAGTTGCCATTGTTAAAACGCGTTCTCTGTACTAGCGGAGGAGGGGTGGCACAAGGATTCAAAAGGGTCGTATCGATCTCAAACTTGTTGTACTTAATGACTATGAGTAGTGAATGGTTCCACCACAATTAACGATCCGAATTTCAACTTTTTAGCATACCGAATTTGAAAAATAAATGTCTGCATCAGGTCATGTGTTGTATACTATTGGAAAGAACATGAAAAGTTACGTCTAAATTCGAAATATATTTTCATTTGAAGCATGTGCGCCCGAGATAAGCCGTAATAAGTGACTTTTCAATCAGTTTTCGGAACCGGAAGCTAATAAGATGCCATTTGCACCGGCTGATTTTGAGCTCATTCGATTCGCCGTGGAATTCTGAATCAAGAACTTATTTGCATTAGGTCAATATCGGTCCCCAAAGATGCCATTCAGGCCATTTTCTATCATGCAATCGTCGACGCGGGTTCGAATCAGGGTTGGCTAATCTGAGTCGAGTCGGCGAGGCCTCGCGCCTCAGACTCGATGCGAGTCAAAAACGCGAGCCACTCGACTATTGAGTGATTTGTTGCGAGTACTCGCAAGCGAGAGAGAACGTGCGAGCCGGCTCTCGAGCCGCGAGGCCTCGCTGACTCGCACCGACTCGCATCCGACTCGCACCGACTCGCATCTTATTCCCCTTTACACCATTCGCTGCGAGTTCAATCCCGCGTGATCCCCATTCATTTTTGCACTTCTTTTCTGTCATTTTCTATTATTTATCGGTTTGCCTATCACAAGATTTCATATTTTGCATTCTTTTAGATGGCATATTTTAGATGGTTTGGTATCCACCTTTGATGACTTTGTTATGTTTAATTCCAAGCTTCAAATTCCATCTAAAACAATGCAAAACATGAAGTCTTGTTATAGGAAAACCAATAAATAATAGAAAATTACAGAAAAGAAGTGCAAAAATGAATAGGGAGCACGCGGGATTGAACTCGCTGCGAACGGTGGGAAGGGGAATAAGATGCGAGTCGGTGCGAGTCGGATGCGAGTCGGCGAGTCTGTGCGAGTCAGCGAGGCCTCGCGGCTCGAGAGCCGGCTCGCACGTTCTCTGTTGCTTGCGAGTACTCGTCCGTTTCGCGAGACAAGTCAATACTATTAGCTATGTTTTCGGCGCGAGGCCTCGAGTGTCGATTTGACTCGATTTCACCAACCCTGTTTCGAATCCGCCCGAATGCAAAATGTTTTGCCATATTTTTTCAAAACAATTTATTATCCGAATCAATATTTTCGTTTGTTTTCAAGCTGTCGAGACTCCTTTCATTGTGATTTATGCTTGTTTGTACTTGCACTACATACAACAGTAATCGTCTAATCGCACATTCATCACACGATTGCCGATCGCGAACGGAAAATGGATGAACGGCGAACTGCCCCCTTCTGTGATGATAGGATGCGCGTACAATACTCTTCCATCTGAATTTACCCGGAAATCTCAGAATCTCAGAAAAAAATCTAAAAAAAAAAGTTTAAATTCGGATCTTGAATTGTGGAGGAACCCATAGGCATTAACACGGATCTTCTGTTATTTTGAAGGAAAATCGGCCGATTTTTCCACTAGGAAAAACTTTATGTCTCCGATTTCGATGAAACCTGGTTCATGAGTACCCTTGGGGGTCAGTAGGAGGTCCATTCAGTTAGTTTGGCCAAATATGCAAATTATCAATTTTTTGTGATCTACAATTAAAATGATTATAACTCAATGAATATTCATCGTACAGCGGAATTTAAAAAGTAATTCTACTCGTCTTCGAGAGATCTACAAATAACTCAATTAGACCCTAAGCTCAAAAAACCCGTCTTCATTGTGTTTCACTCGAAAAATCGAATTTTCGACTGTAAGACTACGTTTATCTCGAAAACGTATTGCAAAAACCTCCACTTTTATATCAAAAATAGATTCTACGTACACGATATAGGGTCACTACATATGCCCTTTTCCCTATCTCGTTGCCCCGGATATCGATTTACTAGTAGGGTCCGTGACAGTCATTTTTTTCGTCAAAATTTCAATTGATCATTTCTCGCTTCAAAATGCTTGAATTGAGAATATGAAAAATGAAATCGATAGCTCTTGGTGAGACGGAAAAAAAACTCTTTCATAACCTTTTTGATTAGACACGTCGTTTTCGAGTAAAATTACAAAAACTGTCAAAATATCGCATTTTGCCGCTGGTTTCGCCATTTTCGCGGGTTTTAGGGTATAATAGTACCCGAAATCATCTAAGACATCTAGAAACCAAATATCGCTACCAAATATCGGTTAAGATCGTATCTCTCTTAAATTTTCATAACATGTTTGTTATAAATTTCAATTTGTATGGAAGACTTTGACCTAATCGTATTTAATTATGACATGCTCGCTCACTCACTTTCTAGATGTCTTAGATGATTTCGGGTACTATTATACCCTAAAACCCGCGAAAATGGCGAAACCAGCGGCAAAATGCGATATTTTGACAGTTTTTGTAATTTTACTCGAAAACGACGTGTCTAATCAAAAAGGTTATGAAAGAGTTTATTTTCCGTCTCACCAAGAGCTATCGATTTCATTTTTCATATTCTCAATTCAAGCATTTTG
This sequence comes from Pristionchus entomophagus, assembly GCA_036245825.1. Lineage (NCBI taxonomy): Eukaryota > Metazoa > Nematoda > Chromadorea > Rhabditida > Neodiplogasteridae > Pristionchus > Pristionchus entomophagus. The sequence continues at coordinate 20,845,672 of BTSX01000001.1, read as the reverse complement.
AAGCGAGATATGATCAATTGAAATTTTGACGAAAAAAATGACTGTCACGGACCCTACTAGTAAATCGATATCCGGGGCAACGTGATAGGGAAACGGGCATATGTAGTGACCCTATATCGCGTACGTAGAATCTATTTTTGAAATAAAAGTGGAGGTTTTTGCAATACGTTTTCGAGATAAACGTAGTCTTACAGTTGAAAATTCGATTATTCGGGTGAAACACAATGAAGACGGGTTTTTGAGCATAGGGTCTAATCGAGATATTTGTAGATCTCTCGAAGACGAGTAGAATTACTTTTTAAATTCCGCTGTACGATGAATATTCATTGAGTTATGATCATTTTAATTGTAGATCACAAAAAATCGATAATTTGCATATTTGGCCAAACTAACTGAATGGACCTCCTACTGACCCCCAAGGGTACTCATGAACCAGGTTTCATCGAAATCGGAGACATAAAGTTTTTCCTAGTGGAGCACGTTCCTACAATATAACAGAAGATCCGTGTTAAGAGAGGAATCGCGAGAGTTTCGAGATCCCTGCGGCGGTAGGAATTTGTATCACCGATCCTGCTGAAAAGGAAAATTTAAGTACATCGAATGACGCTCTTTCAAACTGCGTTTGCAGATTTTTTATATCCAGTCTCATCTTGGAGTATTGGTAGGTCAAAGTAGAGACAAAGTAGAGACATTCAAAAAAATAATGTAACTCTACTAATACCGATTATTCCAAGAAGCGCCGAAAAGTGATTTGAGAAAATACTGTCACCACCCTACAGTCGAAAAATCAGAGGAATCGGAGGTGGGAAAAAAATGGCATGCACTTTTGTCCAAAAAACTGCGATTTGTTTAACCAATTTTCGAAGTTTTTCGAGCATAACTTTTTTCATTAAAGTTTTCATGAGCTCTCATATCGAAATTCGGAATCAGCGGGCAAAAATACATTTTTTTTTTTTTTTTTTTTTCCTATATTTCCTATATTCATCTTTTTTCGAGAGAAAAAGTTTTCATGCGCTCTAGTTAGCGAATTCGTTTTCTACGCTCAAAAATGAGTCAGGAATTCTTATAAGGACATGATTCTGAGACAAAAAAAGTTCGGTCAAAATCGGACCAAAGGGGGGACCACATGGTGAAAAAGTGGTCATAGTCAGAAAAAATTTTATCTCGAAAAAACATGAATATAGGAAATTCTGATGTATTTTTGCCCGCTGATTCCGAATTTCAATATGAGAGCTCATGAAAACTTTAATGAAAAAAGTTATGCTCGAAAAACAAAAACAGAAACATCTATAACAACGTATTTTTTTCAGGGATGAATTTTTCGACTTTTTTTGGGACATGTCTGGCATTTTTCGGAAAGTGCACCCCAACATCTCATATTGTTACAGCTATCAGCTCTTGGTATGGGGACTTCACCCTGAATTTATTGGCATAGGTTGCAAAAAAGTCCTCCTTCGACCCCTCCCAATAGCATCGAAATATCGAGGAACGTCTCTTAAGTACAACAAGTTTGAGATCGATACGACCATTTTGAATCCTTGTGCCATCCCTTGCAGGAGACCACTGCACTAGTACAGAGAACGCGTTTTAACACACGGTGGAATGTGATTAGTAGGGAATCATCGATGAAAATGAGGAATAAAGACGTCCAATCACTACCCAAATGCATACAAGGAGTGACGGAAATAACGCTATAAATAATACTTCAGACAAAATGAACAAGTTCATTGTTCGATCCGCTAATGAATTTACACATCGCTTTAACTAGACAATCTGCAATTACATTGTTCGACCTCGCGCGCGCTCGTTGTTCTCGAATCCATAGTCAAATGAAATTGAAACCTCGTCCCCTCCCTCTCCCTCTCCTCTCCTCCTTCCTTCATTCCCTGCTCTCGCTCTACTCGTGCTCCGTTGCCCGCTCTACACTCGTCATCCGATCTCCACAAGGTACCACCGACCGTCTCCCCCCTGGATCCCCTGGATCCCACCGACGCCCTACCGTACCCCTCATATCGTAGCCGATCGTTGCAGGAAACAATGTATCCACACGGCCCTCGTCCCAGCCTCACGCCGAGGTACCGTACCCCTAACGTACCCCCCACCTACAGTATCCCTCCATATACCGTAATCCTTCCAGTCTTTCCCGTCCTCGCGTCGTCCCCATTCCGGCATCGCTGCCCGTGCCTCTGCACGTGACGTCATCTCGCAAGGTGCACAGATCGGCCGACGGCATCATCAACATCATCCAGGTATACTGGATGGATACCGTACCCCCTTGAGGTTACGGTAGTCCAGGGTCACACCATCACTTCACCTAAAAGCGTTTACGACCGCTCAATGTGACGCGGGAGCTTGAAAGTGACGGATGTTTTGATGGAAAAAGTGATGACGTGGCATACGGTATTATGGTAGATCATCATCCATCGGTTGCAGGAGATATGGTTCTACGCTGAGGGAGGCGTCAAGAGTCAGGCCGGCAAGCAACTCAAGGAAGTCCACTCGGACCCCGCAGCCCAGGTCTTGACACGCTCCTACCGTACCCCAATCATCCCCCTCTACCGTACCCATCACTGAAACACGCATAAAGCGTCGCCCTCCTGACACTACCGTACCCCATGCATTGCCCTCTCCCTTCATTCTTCAATGCCACGATATACCGAAATGTGCCTTATTCGATTGTGACCTACCGCACCCCCACCTACCGTATCCTCCCCTACAGTACCCATCTCCCTCACCTACCATACCCCCTCCCTCATCTACAGTATTCCTTCCTCAGGTACGCGGTCGTTTCTCAGCCGAGACATCAGCCCGTGTGTTCGTGGGAGAGAGACTCATTCGCATGCTCATCTCGACGTCCATTCGGGTGAGGAAAAGAGAGATACCGTAACCCTACGGTATCAAATGGTTACGGTACTCTGATACCGTACCTGATCCCACAACTACCGTAACCATACCGTATCGCTCTTCAGCAAAATACGTCGGATTCTCTCGAGTTCGACGAAGTTTTTCACTTCGCCGAAGATAACGACACTTCTGTCGTTCCGATCGCATTCGAGGCCACACTGGAGAGAGCAGAAGGTATACTGTAGATTAGATGAAGGTACGGTACCTACTGACACCTACTGTAACCTAGAGAGGTACTGTATGCGATCAGGAAGTACCATAATTATGTGTGGTAGCTACCGTACTCCCCCTCCTTACCGTATCCTTTCTCAGGTGAGCATCCGGCTGTTGAGTTCGACCTCCAGTCTCGCATTGTCGTCGCACTCAAGCAACGCATCCTCAAGGAACCCTGCCAGCAATACAAGGTATAATTTCCTATTTGCCGGATCTCCCGGCTCTCACATTTTCCGGCTCTAATCCATGGCTTTGCAGGTGCTTCAAGCGATCGAGCTGCGTGCGAACGAGTCGGAGACCCGTCCGATCCAGGTATACGGTAGCTGATATCCATGATCTACCGTAACCTACCGTATCCTCAGGAGCTGGCTCGCAAGTCGACGATCTCTCAACCGACGAATGACTCGGCCCAGTTTCGGGAGAGAATCTTCGCTGGAACAGATGTACTACGTGTAGACAGAGACATCATCTTCGTGTGTGATGTGAGCACTGATCTTTGATCTTTGGACTTTGATTTTTGATCTCTGATCGTTGGCATTTGATCATTGATCTCTGGCCCTTGTTCTTAGGACTTTCGTTCTCATAAGTTCGGCGATCTGACTACAGTAATCATTTCTGGTCACTGATCTTTGATCTCACTCAGCGTCCGACCCTCTCTCTATCCGAGCGTCGCGAGTACATGCCATCCTACCCAGTGGCTCCGCGTCGTCGTTCGGCCTCCCTCACGCAGTCTGCACCTCGAGAGTGAGTTGAGAAGGCGACGATTACTAGAATGACTCACGCTGTCGCATTTTCGACAGGGCAACTTTTCCCAAACCATTACACCACACACCCAATTGCAGCAGATTGACGCATAACAAGCATCGCTCTCGTTCGCAGTCGCGCTCGTCGAACAATGAGGATTCGTGAGTTGACGGAGAGAATAGATCAGAGATCAAAAATCAACTTTTGAAGGGAGAATTGTCACACGGCTCGAGAGGACCTGCCCACTGCCACCTCGCCATACTCTCTGCGTAAGGTGAGGAGGAAAGATCAAAGATCAGATTAGAATCAAAGATCAATCTAGTCCAGAACGAGTCCAACTCTCGCATTCCTCCCTGTGCCGGCATTGCAACTGCTCGCGACGCGACCTCTCGTAAGTTGCTGCTAGTTCAAAATAGAGGGATCTACTATCTACCAAAGCAACTGCGGTTAGCCTCGAGTGCTTCCTAATCTCCAAATCTCTGCAGCTCTTGCCTTCTCTCCCTGCCTCGATTCCTCATCTCGTACCGCTCGCTCGAAGCGCAAGAAGTGGACGGTGAACAGCGTCGTCTCGTGAGTTTGCAGAGATCAAAGATCAACTCTGAATGATCAAAGATCAATCTCTCCCATCTCAGGAAAGCTGACGCCCGTACGCCCGAGCGCTACGACCGTGCACGCGTCATGCGCAGCCTCAGCACCGCCCGTAAGTTGATCTTTGATCTTTGGAATCTTATCGATGACGTCATTCCTTCACAGGCAACCTCTCGCTCTCGCCCGCCCTTCACAATCGATCAGCCGACCAGAACAACAACTACCAGGCCAACGGAGAGATCCCCGCCATTCCGGGTACGGTAACCAATCTGACCCACCGAACTGCCGCCATCTTTGGTCTGACCCACCGAACTACCGTAACCGTCGCTCCTTGCAGCCATTCCGATCGAGCCCACTCTGGCACTGGGTCCGCACGGCGAGAGTCAACTGGTGGAGGGAATGGAGGTTCTCAAGGTGGCCGCCCCTGTCGACAGCCTCATTCGGACCAGCTGCGCCCCTGAAGAGTACGGTATCCATGATATATTACGGTTGATTATGGTAGTTTGATATTCGGTAGAACACTACTGTAGATTTCATTGTGTCAGACTGATGGTTCGGTGTGTCATACTCCTTACTTACAGATGCTCTCCCCGTCGCTCTTCATCCGACTGCTCCACTGCTGGCGAGATGTCCGTGTTTGTCCTTCATTTGCCTGCCCTGACCATACCCCGATTTTCAAACCATCTACTCTCCCCTCTCCCCACTTTCGCCTCTGCCCAGTCTGCCGAGCGGTCGTCTAGTCCCTTCGATCGATCGACTGATCATCTACCGTATCCCTTCCCTCTTCCCTTCGAGACCCGCACCAAGATATTTCTGTGGCTGTCGTTGTATGACGAGGCGTCGCGCAGTGGCAAGAAGCAGAAGTCCCTCGACGGTGACGTCACTCAAGATGGACTCGACGAAGATGACGTCACTCAAGCCGCTCTAGATGGCGTCAGCCAGTTTGCGCGTGGCGATCATGCCTACAAGGACCCTTCGGACCTACCGTAATCCCCTCCCCATTCCCTATCCTCGCCCTTAGTTACCGTATCCTTTATTCCTACCGTAATCCTCTCTCTTTCCAGTCGCACTGCCAACACCACCAATCGATCCTACGACTCGCCTCCCTTCTCGTCGCCTCGTCACATGCCTGGCAGCGCATATGTGAGTGATCTTTGATCTTTAGACTTTGCTCTTTGATCTCTAACCATTCTCTCCTTCCAGTCCACCGCTCCTCCCTCCCGTCAATGCACTCCTCTCCGCACGGCCCTCGCTCACTCTCCCTGCCAGCCTCGTGCGCCCACTTCTGGTGAGTCTAGTGTGGTATAGGGTGTGAGGAAAAGTCGCCCGCACACGGCACACTCGGCGTGTACTGTAGACACACATTGCAGCCGCTCTCGACAAGCGTCGCGTCCTCTTCGGCTACGGCACGCGACCCGCCACCACGCCCACGAGTGAGGATTACGGTAGAAACTACGGTAGTCATCAGTTTAGCATCTTACAGTATCCGACTGATACCGTAATCCCCTCAGGATCTGCAATTGCTCGTTCGCCCTCCTCTGCCATCTCGTCGGGCCACGAGGCATCGCCCATGCGAAAGGCCCAGAGAATCGTCATGAGTCCCGGTGAGGAAGAGAGGAATACGGTAGATTGATCTTTGATCTCTGATTTGTGGTAATATTGTAGTTTGATCTTTGATCTCTTCAGTGCACACTGCTATCCGCGTGCAGAAGTCATCGCAGTCATCTTCACCAAAATCGATTACGAGCGATTACGGTATCCGAGAAGGGTTACTGTATTGAGACGGTATCGATTGCAGATTTGGCTTCTCCTCTGCGCCCCTCAATGACTGCCCGTGACCAGACGTCGGCCCGCTCGCCCCACGTGAAGACCGCCCGTGGTTCGTGATCTTTGATCATTGACGTTTCAGTTATCTGATCTTTGATCTCTTGCAGACGCCCTCCAATCGACTCAGTCGTGTATTTCTGGTGGATGGACGGCTCGCAGCACGCCCCGTTCTCCCATGAGTGAGAGATTGAGATCTTTGAACTTTGATGTTTGATCTATGATTTCTGATCTCTAACATCTCCTCTATCAGTGGCAAATTCTCGTGACGCGTCCGCCTCACCGATGCGCACCGCATGCTCCGGATACGGTAAGAGGAGTAGATCGGAGTACGGTAGATCATCATGCAGCCCTTGCAGCCGCCCCGACTCCGCCCCATGGTCGTCTGCAGCAAGGCGACGTGATGCAGCATCTGCCGAGTCTCCAGGAGCTGCAACAGTCGCCTTGTGCCGTGTCGCCCCATGTACAGCATACGGCGATCTACGGAGGAGGAATGGAACAGCCAATGGGTGAGGAGAGGGAAGGATTGGAATGGATTGGACTGACTATGTGGCATGGTCTGAGTGAGGTGAGGGAGGGATTGGAATGGATTGGACTGACTATTTGGCATGGTCTGAGTGAGGAGATTGAGAGGGATTGGAATAGATTGGATTGACTGCTTGGACTTATCTAGGATTAGATTACTGGATGACCTCTTCAGTGAACTCTTTGGTTCGGTGTGTCAGAATTGCAATTTTGAGTGGACACTGGCTCGCCGACAAATCTGCCGACGGCTCGTGAGCAGCGTGTCCTCCGATCACCGGCTGCTTCTGTCCGCACGGGCCGCGAACGATCTCGAGGTGTGTGGTGTGTGGTGCGATTACCGTACCCGTGGTACGAATTGGCAAACGTCGTCTAATACAATATTTGGCAGGAGGACCGGCTGCCTCGCCGGCGAATCTGAGAACGGCGCGCGACCACCGTACTCCCTCCAAGTCGCCCGCGTCGCGTCTCCGCACCGCCGCTACCAGAACTCCAGGTAGGAACGGACCTGGGGGTCGGTTTGGTACCCGAGACTCTGGATCCCCTGGTTAAATTGGTTCCATCTCTCAGAACACAACACGATGCCCGACTCGCATCTGAGACAGGAGGACTCGTACTCTGAACAGTCGCAGTTCACCTTCCAGAAGACGCCCAGTGGTATGATCTTTGATTTCTGGATTGGATCTGATCACTGGTCTTTGGACTGGATCTGATCTTTGATCTTTGGACTTTGTCTGATCTTTGATCCCTGCAGGCTACACCCAGAAGCCGACTCACTCGGCTCAACTCGTGACGGGACAGCAGCGAACGCCCACCAAGAGTGAGTTTCGCTGGGTCCTGGTACCATCGTGGTATCATGATTCTGTGTCCTGGTACCCGCCCCTACCTCTGCCCTTTTTAGCAGATAACAACTCTCTGTACTATTCGGCGCGCCAGACCACGCCCTCTCGCACCCTCCGTCCTGATGACGTCACCCTCATGAAAAGAACTCCCAAGAGAGGTATGGTACTTGGTACCAGAGTGATACCAGCATGGTTCCGACCCGAACCCAACTCTGACCCCGTTTTAGACTTCTCGCAGCACGATGGTCTCGAGGCGCGTTCGCCTCTCGTCAGAACTGCCGGTAGGTCAAGAGATATCGGAGATCAAAGATCAAAGATTAACTCTGATTCCGTTGCAGTCGACATGACTCCCAGCAAGCAGCAGCCCAAATGCTCACTCAAGAGCGGCTGCCAGGCCACACATGCCCCGAGAATCATCCCCGCCGGTGAGGAGTTTAATATTTGTTCTTTGATATCTGAGATCAAAGATCAAAGATCATAGATAATTTTTTTTTCTCTCAGGTCCGGACTCGGACAAGGACTCTCCGTCGAGTCGCACCGCTATTGCACCCAAGACGCCCGAGAGATGTGAGATTGATCTCTAATCTTTGGTCTTTGATCTGACCACTTTTCAGCTCTCTGCACTGCACGCGGCGTCTCCTCCTCGCTCTATCCATCGGCACCCTTCGCCGGTGAGGAGAGGGATTAACAGTTGTGGATACGGTACATCATGGGTTACGGTAGGTGATCTATGGTGAACTGACTTTATTCTAATTCAGACATGCGTACGTCTCGCCTGGTGAGTTGACTAGTGATGACGCAATCGATGACGTTATGATTGCGCATTGATGACGTCATTCAGCCTCGTCGCTGCACCGATCGCCCGCCCCCTCATCTCACATGATCACCGCTGTCTCTCCCGATGCAGCCTCCAACTCCAAGTGAGTCATGACTAAGCAATAGGGATGATCTTTGATCTCTGCAGCAACAGCAACGAGGAGGTGGCCACTGCGACCTCTCCCCGTCCGACCTGTGCAGCCCGTCGTAGCAGCGACAACTGGGCTGCAGCCACTGCAGCTGAGCCGCCGGCAGTCGCGAGTGAGTATATGGGGGACTAGCGATTACCTAATGATGATGATAATGATGAAATTTGACTCTGATCTTCCCCCCTTTTGCAGCCACTGCCAAGCCATGTGTCATCGTGCGTGCTAACCAGAGCAACGGAAAGATTTATGTGAGTTGTGGAATGGGGATCAAAGATCAAAGATCAAATACTGAAGATCAAAGATTAACTCTTGTGTTCAGGTGGAGTTGTGCCTCTCATTCAAACTTAACACGACTGGCACGATTCGTGTGAGAGGAGAGATGGCCTCTACCCTCCATCCGAGAAGCATGTCGGTGAATGGACAGCAGATTTGGTGAGTTGAGTGGTGATGACGTCATCGATGAAGAAGTTGTGACGTCATCGAGGATAACGCGAATCAATGACTGCTTTGAGGTCCGACTCGAGCCGTCGCTAGGCCGTATAGATTCAATGGGCACAAGATTCCCTACCGTAGCCCTGTCCCCTACAATTCTGCTAGTCCCTTTCATCTTCCATGTGTTCTTCGTATAGTCTCGATGATGTTCTTTCCATCCCCGCATCTCGAGCATAGTGTTGTAGTCGTTGCACTGATAAAGACATCGTACTAATCAATTGTTTCATCTTTTGATATACTAGATACAACATAAATACGGTGGATCAACTTCTTACACTCGATACAATGAGCGTATTACTAATACGGTATTAATAATACGGTATTAGAGACAAGAACTATTCTGCAACAGATGTAGCAGATTTGTAGGCAGAATAAGTGACTGGATGGATGAATTTCTCATTGAGATCGGTCCATTTCCCTCTATTAATTTCCATTTCCATTTAATTCCATTTCAATTATAAATAGACTAAAGAATAAGAAACGGCGATGGAGGAGAGAAGGAACTAGTAATGAAGAAGAGGGAAAGGTGAGAAATGGGCATGGGCCAGACATGTTTCGTTCTTCAAAACGGCGTTGTTGGTTGGAGCCTTCCGTTGGAAAGAAACAGTTGAGAACTGAAACCTGATTGAATCGACCAGTCGATCAACCAATTCACCAATCCCATTCGGTCTCAGAACTTACGTCATCAATACGAATTATCTTAGCCATATTGCATTGTATCTCACTCATCCTCTTCACTTTCACGGGTTGTTCAATACTATTCTATGCCACTAATTCATGATATTCGGGTATGCACGGAAAGATAAATATGAACAACTATCGAGAATCTTTCAAGAGAAACAATGAAATGGATGGAGATGTTTTCATAAAGTCAGACTACGGTACATATTAGAAACCTCCCTTTACGAAAGAGATCTGGATTGTGAAAGAATCTCCCTGCCCTTTTACCTTTTCATTTAAAATAAAGAGACCGAATGAGTTCTGAAGACGAAGAAAAAAAGTGAAACGGGAAGAATGATAGGAGATAGGAGAGCTCATGGATGGGAGTAGATCGAGGAAAGAAAAAGATGATGGACATTTGATTCAGAAGTCTAATTTCTCCAGAGGGCATCATCCGATGGTCTTTACAGCTGGTCCTAACTATTAGCGTCTAAACACTTGATCTTATTGCCATTCCAACAGTCTTTCTTCCCCTATGGCAGCGTGGATCACTCGTTCCCATAGAGACTGGAAGGTGTCATAAATGAAGTCTCCTCCTAATTACCCTTCCAGTCTGATTTCTTTCGGAGGGTTCCGTTCTCTTGTGCATTAAAAGAGTAGATTTCCCTCAGTATCAATCAGTCATTGACTATGTTCTCTGGATCTTTCTGCTGTGTCTGAGTTCTTCCTTGATTTCACTCCTTACGAGTCTCATGACTCTCCCTCTGCTCTTACCAATCATCATTCTTCGAATATCCAGCGCTTCCATCCTTGTGAGTTTGTCTTCTTTTTTCGATTTTCAATGCGACCTGACTATTGAATACCTCAGATTGAATGTTAGATACGATTTTCTGTTTTGAAACGATCTTTTGTAGATGCTTGTTCGACTTCTACTGCAAGGCATTTCTCGGATTCTGTTCAGAGAAAAGCAACTAAGAAGGAATCCAAGAGTGGACGTGCCCCCAAACCGACCCCCGCTGCTGCAGCTGCTGCAGTAAAGATGAAATTCAAGAATGAGAACCACAAGGTAGATAATTTGAAGGGAATACCATGAATAGTGTGCACCTCAGTTAGTGCCTGAAACTTATCTTTTCTATCCAATCGCAAGAGTTTAGAACATTTTATCAATCAATAAAAGAAGCTCATTACAGAATATGAAGTGTGCCAACGAAGACTACGGAGAACTCAATCCTTCTCTAATTCTTCACGAAGATCCTTCTCTTGCAACACACATTGATGGTACGGCAACTATCAGTACTGTAGTCGGACAATCACAAACTGACTTAATTTCAGGAATGAAGCCGCAATTCTGGTTCTTTCTCCTGATACTTTTGATGGATCATTCGAAGAGAAATGTGATTGGATGGACTCCAAGATCAAGAGGATTCAAGATCTTTTCAATGCATGTTATCAATTCTCTGTGGACTGAAGCTCAGGGAAGGAAGAAAATGGTAAGTGCTCAACCTACAGTATCGTATCTACAGTATTAACCAATCGAAACCGTACTCTTAACGTAACACTAATTACAGCCTCAAATCGATTCAATTCGTAGCACTATGAACGGTTGCTACAAGAGACGCATTATGATTCCCGTTGATGCCGCCATGAAGCTATTTGCCTTCAAGACTGACAAGGGAATGGTAACATCGCACCGTAAAATTATCGAATGAGACACGGTGTTGAAGTGACCCATGGGGACGGTCCATTTCCGTTTTCAGAAAATCCCCTATATTTTTCTAATTCGAGATTTTATCATAACTATTTTGTATGCGATTTCGTATGAGCCTCTCTCTTGGTACTTGGCGTGATCTAAGAGAGACAGGAGCATGCCCTACGTGGCTCAGCGGGTGCGTTCTTGGCCTAGCAATTTTATATGAATTCGTCGCTTCGGTTCAATGCCGGACCGGGTCATTTCTCTTTGCTCTTTTTTTATTTCATTTACGAGCCATCCCTTTTGAAAATTAATTCTTATTTCAACAGAATGTTCCTGAATCTTGCCTGAATAGGACGATTCATGTTTATAACGCATGCTCGGAATACCATGTTTCGATCTGCAGAATATTTGAAGCAACGTCAAGACGATTATTCGCAGAGGCAGCACAATCACAGTTCCTATCGATTAGCAAAATTCCGATGTCTTAAATAAAAAAGAAACTATCTGAAAAAAAAGAAATAAAAAAGGTAGGATACTGGAACTTAATCGATACAATCAGTATTTATTAATTTAGTTAGATCATTATCAATATTTTGTTTCAGCCATCGATTCACATTGGAATGACTCGCGATCAATTGTCCCTCTTCATTGCTGAGAACAATCTGGTAAGATACCGTACCTTTCTGTAAATCCTATTCATGAGGACGGTATTGATCTGAAAGATGTTGCACACAATTGGACTCCTCCTGTCCCTGTAATTCCTCAGTCCTATGATCAATATCTTCACGAATTATACAAATTATTCAACGATTATTGATTAGATCGATATTCAGTATGATGTTTTATTACGGTTTTTCTATGTAGAATTTAACCGTCTCTTTTATTTAAACTGTATTATCTCGAAAGCTGGTATTCTGATCACAAGATATTCTATTTGTATTAGCATTGTTCAAGTAAATAAATATTTTATAAAAATAAATAAACATTTGACAAGAACTGACAGCATGTCAATTATCATTTCAGTAATATTGAATTCCAATCGTCTATTCCAAACTCATGAATTTAACACGGTGACAATTACTTTTGTGCCTACTCATTTTTGTCGTTCGAAACCCTCTGAAGTTAACTTGAAATGACCATAAACACTCCATTCACAATATAGTACTACCAGCTATATTCGACAACTTCTCCAGTGATTCCATTACTGTTGAATTTGACTCATTTCTGCAATATTGTATAAGATTAGTTTATCATCAAGTATGGAATAAAGAAGGGTCTCGTTACTAGCAATTCGATGGCTACTCGTTGTGATTATGGTGTGAGAGGTGGACAATCGAGCTTGGACAACCCGAGAACAGACGAATCTTCTATAAATCTTGCGAAAATCTGAGATTTGTATTGAAGCCCTACAAGCCTGGCATGAGAGGGAGCGTGAGATTCGATTGTATGGCAGGGGTCTCAATGGTATTGTGAGAGTGGGAAGGAGTCGAAAGATTTCTGAGAGGAATCTAGTATAGGTTATGGAAAGAAATTCTTGAATCGAGGTTATTTTATGCCCAACTGCCTCCTCCTCCCTCGTCCTTGACTGCACGAGATGGATAGAGACCCCCCCCACCCTCAAACAAAGACATATTATGGTGAGTAGACTTCAAGGAATGGGAACGAAGAGTGTTCAAATCTGATAGGTTTCAAGCGATATATCACAGGATTTTCGATATAATTGAGATTCTGCCAACAGGGTCCGTACAACGATTTTGCAACCTATCGTACTTTGTAAACAAAACCGAACAAGTGAACAGTTTTTTTTTTACTTTTTTTTTTTTTACTTTTTGAAAGTCGCGCGTGACAAACTTAAAAATTATAATTTTTGTTCCTTATTTTTTGTTCACCCCGATTTGCCGGAATCGATCTGACATGTCACGGTGAAATATTCCTTTAAAATGGGGGAAAAACGAGAGTAAAAAATATGAAAATTGAAAATAAAGGGGATTACGGTAGAAATTATCTACCTACCTCATACTACCGTAATCACTGACTTAGAGCTCTCGTTTTTCTCCACTTTAAAGAAATATTTCACCGTGACATGCCCGATCGATTTCGGCAAATCGGGATGGACAAAAAATAAGAAACAAAAATTAGAATTTTTTAGTTTGTCACGCGCGACTTTCAAAAAGTGACAAAAATGAACAAAACTGTTCACTTGTTCGGTTTTGTTTACATAGTACGATATGCTCAAAATTCGGCCCTAGAGTCAACATTGGACGTAGAGTTCGAAAATCGACCTTAGAAAGCCGTATCTTCAAAGCCTCATTCCCTATGGCACACTTTACCCGGTGCGGTCGGTTTTAATATCTCATGAACGGCGCTTCGGAGACCCCACAATATATAATAATTCTGAAAAATCTCGACGAGATAAGACTTTTTACAATTGAAAGTGAAGAGCTAACTCATCCGTGAAAAAAGTTATGACCTTCTAAAGTTTTGAAACTGTCACCCTGAAAAATTTTTGGTCAAAGGGGGCAAAATAAACTTTTTCATTAGATTCTCCTTGAAATTTCACACCTGCACGTACTATTGTTATAGTACTGTAGCGCCCGGACCGAGACATTTTTGAGGAAGAAAATGTTCAAGTTGTTGATTTTTTTAAACAAAAATGTTGTTTTTCGAAATTAGGGTCAAATTAGGGAGAAAAATTCATATTCTCGAAAATACCTGCATATAGGGTTTTCTGGCGTATTTTAACACGTAGAAAAGGAAAATCGATGTGTGAGCTCATGAAAATGCAAAAGAAAAAAGTTAAGCTCGAAAAAATTTTTGTTAAAAAATCAACGACTTGAACATTTTCTTCCTCAAAAATGGCTCGGTCCGGGCGCTACAGTACTATAACAAGAGTACGTGCAGAAGTGAAATTTCACGGAGAATCTAATGAAAAAGTTTATTTTGCTCCCTTTGACCAAAAATTTTTCAGTGTGACAATTTCAAAATTTTAGAAGGTCATAACTTTTTTCACAGATGAGTTAGCTCTTCACTTTCAATTGTAAAAAGTCTTATCTCGTCGATATTTTTCAGAATTACTATATATTGTGGGGTCTCCGAAGCGCCGTTCTTGAGATATAAAAATCGAGAGGGTGAAGTGTGCCACAGGGAATGAGGCTTTGAAGATACGGCTTTCTAAGGTCGATTTTCGAACTCTACGTCCAAAGTTGACTCTAGGGCCGAATTTTGAACATAGGTTGCAAAATCGTTGTACGGACCTATCTCCAAAATATCGAAAATCCTGTGATATTTCTCCGTTCACTTCTTCATAACCGATGATAAATTGAAAATGAAATTTAATCAATATATCGATGCTGCTCACCTGGCCACCGTTGTCGTCGTACACCGGTTGATCGGCTCCTCTACCGTAGGCTGCAAGTATCGATTTTACATCCGTCTATATATTAATCACCACCCAATCGATAACTACCGTACATGGTGCTCCGGGAGTGTATCCTCCTCCTCCTCCCATGCCTCCTCCGCCCATTCCGCCTCCTCCACGACCTGCAAGACTTACGCTCTTTAGCGACACGACGGCATCACAATAGAAAAGGAACACGAACGAGCGCACGCTGCTAGTGGGAGTAAGTCTATTGATCACACGGTAAGCCAGTCTACACTATCACACCTTCTTCACCTCTACCGCCACCGCCAAATAGACTGCCGATTCCTATTATTATTTAAATATATTTTATATATTTAAATTATTTTTATTCAATATAGTTTAATAATACGAACCTCCTCCTCCTCCACCGCCTCTAAGGAGATTGGAGATGAGATGACCAGCGCCAACGCCACCAAGAGATCCGAGGAAGTTGTTGAAGCCTCCTGAGGGGAAATTCAGAAGTAAATGAGTGCAGAAGTTCGTGCAAATCCTTTTTTCAACACAGAGGAGAAGATACATGCATACCTCCCCTGCCTCCTCCTCCTCTTGCTCCTCCTCCTCCTCCCATTCCTCCTCCCATCGGTTGTCCATCAGGTCCCATCGGTCCACCTCAACGGGCCAAATTGATTGCATTATCTCTACTCCATATCTCACCTCCTCCCATATGAGGGGGCGCTCTTTCTCCATTTGCTGCAGCTGCGCCTCCCTTAATTCTATTTTTTTTTATATATTTAAAATCAGTTTGAAAATTCAGCATTCCCCCTCCCCCGCATTTTCTGCGGAATATTTCAATATAATTGATGGAAAATGGTATTGATCTGTAATAACGAACCTTTCCCTTGCAGCAACAGCAGTAGCATAGACAGCAGCAGCAGAGCAGGGGAATGACGAAGCAGACGAGAGCGATCCAGAACCTGATTGATCTTTGATCTCTCTCCCCCATCTACCGTACTCCCTCACCAGCCAGGAATACTGGGCATCTTGGGCATCGTCGGTCCCTGTCCTCCTTTGCCTCCCTTTCCTCCATCCATTCCCCCTCCTCCTCCTACTCCTCCTCCACCGAATCCTGAACAATCATGCCATTTTGATCTACCGATCAAGCCCAAAAGTGAATCGAAGAAATGGCCATGCCAATCGAAAAAGAAGCGAATGAATCAATCGATCGCAAAATTTCATGAGAGAAACAGAAATGAGTGATGATTGCTGAATCGGCCACCCGTGAATCACAGACACGAACTATCTACTCTTCCTTCTCTTGACCTACCTCCGTGACCTCCGCCAAACAAGGGATCTACATTAAATTGATTCGGAAACAACACGCACTAATTTTAGCATCTCAATTTAAATTTGTTTCGCACTGTTTGGGCAGAAGTGAAGCTTATTTTCATTGGAGATGAAGAATCGCATGATAAATAATAGCAAGAAAATACCGTACCTCCACCGCCCATTCCTCCTCCTCCTCCCATGCCTCCACCACCAGGAGAAGCTGGACGAGGAGCTCCAGCCTGTTATTGAATATTAGGGATACTATGGATTGTATCTCCTTGTTTCGTGTGCACTTTAGATTTTATATCTACTACCCATTGAATAAGATAGAAAAAAATCATTTGTGTACCAGTTAACACACTCATCTATTCATTGACAAGTGAGTGTCTAATGCATGCATGTACTCAGTTGAAAGGGGTTGGCCACATTGCTAGATAATTATCTCATCTCAATTGCTTCTATCGATAACTCCATCTATCTACAGTACCTTCTGTAGTGCCTTCTCCCACGTTCCCTGCAGTATATTGGACAGTGCGACTTGATGTCTCCCCTGCTGGAAGTTCGTCTTCTCCTTCATGAACAGCTCAGTGAAGTCATTCGCGTAGACTGGCACCTGCAATTAATATTTGACATAAATATAAATATGAGGCCGTTTGCCTTATTTTCGAGCAAGGTCTGGCACAGCTCAAAAGGGTAGATTTTTTGAAACTGTGTGTTTTGGGGATATCGAGGGTGCTGATGACGATGGGCATATCCATTTTGTCCGCGGAGCCTCTGTTGGCTCCAGACGGCGTCACGTCAAAATCACATTTTAACGTGCTACTCAGTTTCCGAGAGTGCTAATTTTAAAAGAAAATGTTTCCTGGGGTAGAATTGGAAGGCGAACACACCTGTCAGATCCATTCTTCATGAATTTTAAAATTAATTTTTAAAATATCAAGTTTTCGTAGAGTCAAAAGTGGTCTTTGTCTTTAGCATAGATCGAACCGGGATCGAGTGAGGATTCTAAATATATTTTTGGTTTTGAAATTGAGGGTGCACAGTTCGAGCAATTCGACGTACAGTGTACCGCAAATGCCAGTAATAGAGGCGCACTCATCCCCTTCTCCCACTTCCTTGACCCTCCGAGGCGAGAGAGCGTGGGGAATTGAGAGAGCGCCCATGGAAAGGAGGGGAGGGAAGAGGGGAAAGGGGAAGGGAAGCCTCTTTTGACGCTTTTTTGGCACACTGCACGTCGAATTGCTCGAACTGTGCACCCTCAATTTCAAAACCAAAAATATATTCAGAATCCTCACGCGATCCCGGTTCGATCTATGCTAAAGACAAAAACCACTTTTGACTCTACGAAAACTTGATATTTTGAAAATTATTTTCAAAATTCATGAAAAATGGATCTGACAGGTGTGTTCGCCTTCCAATTCTACCCCAGGAAACATTTTCTTTTAAAATTAGCACTCTCGGAAACCGAGTAGCACGTTAAAATGTGATTTTGACGTGACGCCGTCTGGAGCCAACAGAGGCACTTCGGGCAAAATGGATATGCCCATCGTCATCAGCACCCTCGATAACCCCAAAACACACAGTTTCAGAAAATCAACCCTTTTGAGCTGTGCCAGATCCTTTCGAATTTGTTCGAAAATAAGGCAAACAGGCTCTTATAAATACGGGGAAAAAGTGTCTTAAAAAGTTTTCGTATCGTATACTATGTAGCTGTCTATATTCTGCAGGGTCCCTCATCGCTCATACCAGCGAGAAACTGTGGATTGGATAAATCACTATGCAATTCGGTAATTCTCACCTTATCATCTCTCGCCACCCAGAACTTGGCATCGTCGATGGAGACAACGATGACGATCGCCTAGAAGTTTTTTAAATCAATCGCATGCGTGAATTCGCCCATCTCTATCTCTCTCCTCTTACACATGTACTTGCCGTTGTTCGTGTCTGCCAGATGGGAGGTAAGCATGAGTCAGTGAGAGATAGGGGGAATTCTCATCTTGTCTGTCTATCTCCATTTATATTATGTGCCGAGAGTGATTGGGAAACACTTTCAAAGGAGATCGATGAATTTGTAAAACCGACTTTGTAACCGATTACTTTGGAACCGCGAAAATGTAACTTTTAAAATGTAACTTTCATTTTGTAACCGACGATTTAGGCACCATTAAAATATGCACTTTCACTTTAGGAACTTTGAAAATGGAACCGACAATTTGGAATCAACGATTTGGAACCCGACGATTTGGTACCGTCAACCGGGATGAATTTAAAATTGTAAAAAGATCATATGTTGTAGAATTCCCGTTTCTGGTGGTTGTTGGAATAAAATTAATTCAATAAAATGTAAATAAACAAGAAAAAAGTTTAAAAAATCGTCG
Organism: Pristionchus entomophagus; assembly: GCA_036245825.1. Taxonomy (NCBI): domain Eukaryota; kingdom Metazoa; phylum Nematoda; class Chromadorea; order Rhabditida; family Neodiplogasteridae; genus Pristionchus; species Pristionchus entomophagus. The sequence continues at coordinate 20,827,160 of BTSX01000001.1, read as the reverse complement.
GAAATCAATAGTGCTCAAATCGATGGTTACAAATTGGGGGTTCCAAGGTCATCGATCTCCCTTTCAAATGCACTTAGAACCAGTGGATATTGAAATATCGTAATTACCTTCTGACACTGGGGATCGAGTGTCCACTTCCGAAGCATTTCATTCGCCATCGCTTTCACTGCCTCCAAATATAGAATTCTCCATTTTTTCGATTTGTACGATGAAATGACTTGTGTCTCACCTCCTGACTTCCTCCCTCCACTTTCCTTGCAATGGCCATGGCAGCAGTCACTCCCTTCTTCTCACAGAATGTCCTGAAGAGAACACATTTATCTGCCAGTCACAAGCCAGAATCTCGTTCCATTTAGTTTTGATATAAGAGACGTTCCACGGTAAAGTGAGGCTTTCGGGATGGGTCGACGGAGGACTTTTCTGCAACCTATGCCAATAAGTTCAGGGTGAAGTCCCCATACATAGAGCTGATAGCTGGCCCAATATGAGATGTTGGGGTGCACTTTCCGAAAAATGCCAGACATGTCCCAAAAAAGTCGAGAAATTCATCCCTGAAAAAAATACGTTGTGATAGATGTTTCTGGCGTATCTTTTGATGAAAATAACGAAAAACATAGTTTGAAAGCGAAAGGACATCGATAAAAGGTCAAAAACTGCAAATGTTATCATTTTTGTAACACAGTGAAAAATTTTTAATGTCATGGGAAATATTTTATTGCAGAATCGGATTCTACGTGTAAAACCACCCCTGGTGTAATACTTTCACGTCTTCTCAAGTTAGAGCCCGGATTCTGCAGCTCTCCTTCCGATGCTCTCACCCATGCTTTCGGAAGAAGGATGCCGAGAGATTTCACTATTTCAAAGAAATACAGCCACGTTTAGGTCAGATTTCTATCCCATTTATTGTTATTAAGGACTTGGGTTGATGTTATGGGGTTGTGACATCGATAAAACACTAAAAAGTTGAAAAATCGAAAAAAAAAACGCTTTTTCGAAATCTCAAAATTTCAAAAATTAATAAGTCATTTATATGAGCTTCATATGGTGTATTTGCAACGGAAAATCACTTTAGTAAGTTAGGACAACAATTTCTGAGAGTTATAGCCGATTTTCGAATCTTTTTTGAAATTATGATTTTTGGATTTTTGGATATCGAGAAATTTTCGAACAAAACTTTTTCTTTATAATCCGTCCCAAAAGCTCGGATATTGTTTATAACTCATATTCGAGTGATTTTCCGTTGCAAATACACCATTTGAAGCTCATATAAATGACTTATTAATTTTTGAAATTTTGAGATTTCGAAAAAGCGTTTTTTTCGATTTTTCAACTTTTTAGTGTTTTATCGATGTCACAACCCCATAACATCAACCCAAGTCCTTAATAACAATAAATGGGATAGAAATCTGACCTAAACGTGGCTGTATTTCTTTGAAATAGTGAAATCTCTCGGCATCCTTCTTCCGAAAGCATGGGTGAGAGCATCGGAAGGAGAGCTGCAGAATCCGGGCTCTAACTTGAGAAGACGTGAAAGTATTACACCAGGGGTGGTTTTACACGTAAAATCCGATTCTGCAATAAAATATTTCCCATGACATTAAAAATTTTTCACTGTGTTACAAAAATGACAACATTTGCAGTTTTTGACCTTTTATCGATGTCCTTTCGCTTTCAAACTATGTTTTTCGTTATTTTCATCAAAAGATACGCCAGAAACATCTATCACAACGTATTTTTTTCAGGGATGAATTTCTCGACTTTTTTGGGACATGTCTGGCATTTTTCGGAAAGTGCACCCCAACATCTCATATTGGGCCAGCTATCAGCTCTATGTATGGGGACTTCACCCTGAACTTATTGGCATAGGTTGCAAAAAAATCATCCGCTGGGTAGGTGCAGAATATCATGGAAGGTCTCATAAATCGAAATGAGAATAGTAAGATGATCTAACCTCGCCATGTCCTGTCGAGTGCGAGACTCCAGTTGCTTCAGATCGTGGTCAAGACGATATCTGAATGATAAATCAAATTGATGAAGAGGAAACGAATGCGATTTTTAAAAAAAAGGTCTTTCACGTGTACATTTATGCGTGAATCCACCAACTTAAGCCACAACTTCGAATGCATCGAGATCAATGATAGGAAAGGTGGTGTAGATCTCACCGCGAGCTCTCATCAAGCACTCCATCAGGGTCACAGATATGGGCGGACATCTTCATCTTGCACTCTTGGAATTGACCTAAACCAACGATTGAAAATATTGGACTGGATAATGGGCGACTAACCAGCAGTCGGATTGGGGTAGTTCATCGCATTCCACATCTGGCCACCGCCTGTAATATTTCTTGATGTCATTCTATTTTTTTTCCGGAATACCCTCTTCATTGCCATCGTTGGAAAACCTAATCACGTTATGCTCCTGATGAAGCATAACTGACATAATCGCGAGAATTTGAAACTAGGGTAGTTTCGCGATTCCTATCACCGATGCGTAACTAATCCCTCACTGACCCATCTGTCCGAATCCCCCTCCGAACTGTCCCGGTTGCTGTTGTTGGCCATTGAGAGGAACGGAGAGGAGAAGAAGAAAGGGAAGGAAGAGACGGCGAGATGCCGCCATCGTTCAATTACCTGAGAGATTATGATACATGAGAATCTAGATTGTCAAAATTATGTATCTTTATTCTACATTCACTCTCGTCGACTGACTGTTGAGAGACTGAATAGAATGAAATTACGGAATCCCCATTCTGACAGCTAAACAAGCAGAGAGTGTCTTCAGAACATAACGACAACGGGAGTAAAGACGAGAATTTCAAAGGTTCATGAATAAGAAATCATCGGAACATGCGAAGAGAGTGAGGGTCGATGAAAGTCGATGAATAATAGACAAAGTGAGCCTCTTTCTGCTTCTCATCGCTACTTTCTGTGTTTTTGTTCCCTCTCTCACTCTTCATTCTTCCCTTCTCCTCCCTCTCTTCTTCTCTTTCGCCCGTCGGTTGACACTTTTGGAAGTGGGGGGAAAGAGGATGAAACAACAAAATAAAGCGAAGCTGTTCCGTCTGGTCTCATTTCTCAATCGAAATCGCGAAATCTGATCTTTGAACCCTTAAATTCCCTTCGAATCTCGTGCTCATTGAAAGAAAAAAATGTAAAGGCACACCGACAACATTGCTAATCAGCTTATCATGCGTAGGCAATGCGAGAAATTGATATGAGGGAGAGGAAAGAAGAAGACGACGAAAGAGCAAGGGAAGGAACAGAAAGAAACGGGGACGTATGGTAGGAATAGAGCCAACTACTACTTCTCTCCCGGTCTCATTTCCACTCGGAAACAGCCTCTAAGGAGAGGGGGAATAGAGGCAAAACAAGACCGTCTGGCAAGGAAATAGGACGGTATTAATCAGTGGAGATGGAAGGGGATAGAGAGCGAGGGGGAACATACGCTTGTGAATGCGTGAAGCAATAATAAACTGAAAAGGAGGATTTGTTTATATGCCAGGTGTTTGCATTGATGTAATAGGTTTATGATTAGCAAATGATTGGTCGATCTGAACCCATTCATAGAGATAAAAAGATAGGAGATTCGACCGTGGTCTCGTGGTTGGAACCGAGAGAAAGTGAGGAGGCATGCTATGGACAACAACAGAAGAGAGAGAGAGAGAGAGAGAGAGAGAGAGAGTGGGGAGAAGGAGGAGAGGACAGAGATGAAGAGAGGAGGGAGGGGAGGGAGGGAGGGGAGGGAGAGTAGTGTAAAGGGGAACAGACAGTGGGAAAGATCGATGTTCGAACTGACACAAATCAACAATACTCGGTGAGATAGAGAGAGAGAAAGAGAAACAGAGAGCACTTACCCGCCAAAGAGCGAAAAAGTTTTTCAACCTATGCACACATCAAATCGACTCTGCCTTTCTCGGTACACCACGAGGAGAGAAGGAATAAGAGAACGGAAGTGTGGAGTAGCTCTCTAGAAGATGGAGGCCAGAAAGGGAGAGATGAAGCGGTAAACATCCCCCCTCCCCCCCCCCCCTTCTCTCCCTCTCTTTCCCTTAGACTCTCCGGACTATTCCCATCATAGAGACGAGAAAGGGTAATTCAGAGCTATTTCTATGAACAACAACATGACTGGGAAAGTGCCTCTCCTATCACTCTCCTCTTTTTCTCCGTCGTACCCATCCCCCAGAGTCAGGGAGGCTCAGAAGCAATTCTCTTTTCTCGCCCGGGAAAACATCTCTATTCGGAGACCAAGCTGCCCCAATTTTGGTCTCCCTTTCTCGCAAAACATCCGAGGAAGGACTGATTTGGTTGGGAGAAAACTGCCATACACAAAGGTATTTATTGGTGGCTTCAGCGAGCAGAGCTTTATCAGGGATATATTTACAACTGATGTACATATTCTGTGTAGTATTGACGATGAGAATAGCCATGGCCGTCTTGAAGAGTGAAACTACAGTCGACTCTTCAGCTCGATCTTGGCGAGCGTTTCGAGGTGGACCTGAATTTATTAAATTATATATTAAATTTAAATAAAATAATAAACCTCGTCGGGTCCGTCGGCGATTCTGAGAGTTCTTGCTGATATCCACATCATGGAGAGAGGAGTGTCCGTGGTCACTCCACGAGCACCTCAATTTACAGATTTAGGGAGCGTTTTATTTTTTCACTTGGTTCAGGAAACTCTTCGAAATTATAATACAAACAAACCAGGCAAAATGAGTCAACTGCTCCGCTAAAGGGTGAAATCAGATCAGATAAAAACAAAATAAAAGTAACTGACCCTGTATCTGAATGGCTCTATCCAGCACAGCCAGGGCGACACTGGGAGCCGCCACCTTGATCATTCCAATCTCCTTGTAGGCTCCCTGAAGTGGATGGGGTCTCACAGCGATCACTAGATGAATACGGTACCTTCGAGCCTACGGTATCGATCGAGTGAGCCGCACGGAGAACCAGGAGACGGGCTTGTTCCACCTCAAGTCTTCTGCTTATATCTAAATTATTTTCGAAATCACCTCAATTCTCGACCTCGCAATGTCCTTTCTGATGGAGTCGAATTTCTCCAGTTTCTTGCCGAACGCAGTTCGCGATTGGATCTGTGGAAGTACCGTAATCTCTTTGGTTAATGTATCTACCGTACCCTCTCCTTCATGATATCGATGGCCCTCTCCGAATGACCAATGAGTCGCATCGCGTGGTGAATTCTGCCAGGGCCGAGACGACCCTAAAACCTCCGCCATTTCAAAAAGGTTTAAAAAAAATTATTGTTTAACAAACAGCAAAAAAATTAGAATTGATACCTGAGCGATCTCGAATCCCCTTCCCTCTCCAAGCAGCATTGCCTCGACTGGCACGCGCACGTTAGTGAAGAGAATCTCACAATGACCGACTGGAATTTTCGTACTTTTTCAGTAGTTCCTTGATGTTTGTTTCTACAAAAAAACATTTCGTGAATCAGAAACTTCAACTGCACAGAGAGACTTTTGCTGTTGCACTATCTCTAGAGACCGCAGGATGATATGTCAAATTGATTTCACTGGTACATTTTTGTGCTCAACGTGTTAGTATCTTCCGAATAACAGTTTTGCTATATAAATGGCCGAAACGAATTGCCGCCTCGAAACGCTGGTTTTGTACGATTCCCTATCCTCTTGAAAGGGCGCTCTACAATTATCTCACCGGGAGGATCGAGTGTTCCAAATGCGGGCAAATTCCGAACGATCTTGACTCCGGGAGCCTTCATCGGTACGAGAATCATCGACTGTTGAGTGAGACGGGAGACCTGTGAAGCTATCGTAATGCAGAATGATCTTTGATCTCTCCCTTCACCTTTCCCTCCGTCGCCACTCTTCCCATGAAGACACAGATGCCGCAATCGGGATGGGCTGGAATCGAATATTTAATTATTAAAAATAAAATATGAAATAACCTGCTCCCGACGCGAACCACTTGCGGGCGTTGATAACGTACTCGTCACCGATACGGACGATTGAACCCTGGAAGGGAAAGGAGATATGTCTACACCAGTGAAATGCCGTACATTTATCAGAAAAGAGACTGACAAATGCATCGTTTTCAAAGCAGTATGACTACTGCTTGAATAGTGAATATACTTGACATTGGCATAAAAACGAACTTGGATATTGGATGCATCGGAAGAGGCAACGTCAGGTTCAGTCATGGCGAAACACGATCTCATATTTCCCTCCAGCATCGGACGGAGCCATCTCTCTTCTCAAAGTAACGCCCATTTATCGATCGAGAGTAATTTTGCACGATCTGTCAGATATTCCTATCAAAATCATCAATGATTTGTAAATGAACCCACTCTGCTCCTCTGATCCATACTTGATGAGCACCTCCATGTTGCCTGTGTCTGGCGCCTGGCAGTTGAAGATCTGTAGAGATCAAAGATCAGATTCAGGGATAAAAACATTATTCTCAGTGATCAAAGATCAAACACAGAGATCAATGATTAGTCTCAACGATTAACAGTTCTCACCTCAGGGGCGAACACTGATCTGCCCATCAATTCACAAATATGCGCGTACTCCACGTTGGTGAGACCCGCCCCGTATCTGTGATGGGGTCTTTGTACACACTTGACACGATCATCTTGTCAATGGATGCGGAGACGATCATTTGAGAAGAGACTGAACAGTCGAACTCACTTGTCGAGAGGATCGATGAAGCGGGAGATGAAGAGATTCCAGGCTCCCAATGACTTTGCCTTCTCCTTAAATCAATCGATAAATGGTAAAATGGAGCATACTGTATGTGCATGGTAAGTGGATACGGTAAGAAGCTACAGTACCTTGATAGCGTGCAGTTTGGGGTGATCCTTCCAGTTGGCGGGATCAGAGTAGAAGGTGACCAGTTCTTGCTCAAGGGGAATCACGTCCTTGAAAATTGTCATTGTTATTGTATTTAAAATAAAATTTAATTTTTACAAAATGGATAAGTACCCACATTCATAACGATATCGTGGACGATACCGTACAGCTTGCGGGCCTTCTCGGAGAGATTTGAAGGGAGGATCGAGAGACCGGCTGAACACGTAATTTGTGCTGTAGGACGTAGTGTGATCTGGCCCGTTCTCATCATGCCTATTCAACTCACTGTCGACTTTCTTCTCCTTGACCAGCTCCAGTGCTAGTTTTGCGAAGTAACGAGGGAGAGGAGCGAGGAGATGGGCATTAGTACTTGCAGCCTGCTGAAGCTTCGAGCGCATGTATACACCTGGCAGAGATCAAAGATCATTCCTTGAACGTTTCACGCTAACGTTTGCAGAGTCTGTTTGGGAAGTGGGTGCGAAAGTACCCACAGAGTTAGAAATAGGAGCCAGCCAGAGTCAGAATGATTAATGACTCTCCTCGAGGGATTTGAGGAAGGGAACCACCGAGATTGATGACCCTCATTAGGAAGGAAGAGTACGGTAGAGTAGGTGTGAGTGTACCGAAGTTGGGGTTCCGATTGGAGGATGGGCGGAACATTGGGCGGAGGTTGAGGTACGGTAATAAGCGAGAGTGCGTGCGAAACGAAGAGGTCAGGGGTCATCCCACAAGCGGTATAAAAGGTTGGAGAAGAACAGAGGAGGGCAGCTCCGACTTTTGTCTTCCTTCCCTCTTTTCTTCTTGCTCCCTTCTTGCCAAGCGTTTCATCCTCGAGCACGACCAATACTCGTGGGGGCTTCCCCCCTCGAGGTCTCCCTCTCTTTTCTCTCCCTCTTCTCAGTGTTTCCTCCATCATTCCGCGCACCCCAATTGATTCGCGCTTTCCTTTCTATCTCTACCACACTTTCTACACTAGCGCACTCCCTCTCTATTCACCCTGGTCTCTCGCTCACTATCTTTCCGGCATTCCTATCTTATACCAGTCGGGGTATCACAATGATGACTTCCTTTACTTATTATTTGTAGCTTAGGCTCACATTATTCGAATGCCTGGATACACGGAAATAAAGTCCTCTCCATGATCTATGATCTCAGTTGGCATAAAGAACTCGTAAACCACGACAAAATGCTCTATGACCGGTTCGGTTTACATTCCATTCTTCCGCTTTCTTCTTGATACACCATAGATCCACCGGGCATATGACTAACGAGTGTTCCCCAAGGCAAAGCAATAAGCGGCCGGATGGTCTAGGGGTATGATTCTCGCTTCGGGTGCGAGAGGTCCCGGGTTCAATTCCCGGTTCGGCCCATACTTTTTTTGCAGAAATTAGACTGACCCTGCATGATGCAGGCGTTGCGATAGAAAAGGTAGGCGACGTAGATGTTCCACAACTCGCGGGGAATCTGAGAGTTTGTAAATTTAGAAAATAATTGAGATTCAACTGTAACCTTTCTTCCGATGCATCTTTCATACTCCTGCAGTACATCCTCGATGGTGGGAATGCCCTGTTTACGCTGTTCATCGGGAGTGAGATGACCCAGACACGGGAAGTCCTGAAAAGGGCACTGATTTCGAAAATTAAATATGACTCGAAACGATCGGCAGTCATATCTGAACGTATTTTTCATGTAAGCTTCTCACAACAACAGCTGCAAATGCCCACCTTGTGCCACATGGAATTGTAGTGGGCGAATAGGAAAGCGGCAAGATCGGAGAGAGGATCACCGATGGTGGACAACTCCCAGTCCAGCACTGAGATCACCTAAAATTAATTTTAAACTGCTTATTTCGAAAATAGACTCCAACTTTGTTCTCCTTTGCGTGGAAGAGCAAATTGTCGATCCTGAAATGAGAAGTTCATATTAATTGAATCGTTTAAAGATGAAGTTATTATCACGCTGATTCTGACTTCAACCGAATAAAAAATATTCTTAAATGAATAAAAATTACCGATAATCTCCATGGACGAGAGTGACCTGTCCATCTCTGGGGAGATTCTTCTCGAGATAATCACGAAGTCTATCCATTTCCTGCAATGTATTTTCTATCATTCATGACTGCATTTCGTGGTCAAAAAAAATGGGAATCATCTGTCTCACCTCGATCTCCTCAGTAGCGGACATCTCATAGGCCGTCGACCATCGCTTGAAGTTTCGCTCCATGTAACCATCTGAAGATGCAATAATGATCAAGATATCCGATTCTTGGTCACTTATCACCAACAACATCTTTCTATCCATACAAAAATGCAGCAAAAAGATAACAAGGGAACAATAACGCACCCTTCCTTCCATAGTCACCCAATCCTGCTTTATCGACGTTGATGCTGTGGATATGGGCGAGATTCTGGATTGCCTCCTTCCATAGGGCCTTTCTGCAATGTTCTTCGTTTTTCTTCCTTCATTTCCAAACCTTCAATGCGCGGTATTCGGTTATGAATCAATCACACGCAATTGAATCAATCTCAATCAGAGGTGATCAGCGAGTGTGAAGAAAAATATGATCTAGAATGTGGCTGGATAGTACGGTACCTCTGGTCTACGGTGACTCCAGGGATGGCTGGATCGAGATAGAGTCGCCCTCTCACGTAGTCCATCACGTAGAACGGACTGTCCAGTAGACTAAAAAAGGAGGTATTCAGAAGGAGATCAATATGTTTCTCCAGATCTTGTATTGGTGCACACAATTTTTCATTATGCCGCATTATGCATAATTTATGCATAATTTATGCGCTGATCAATGCTTTGTTTTCCCAATTTTCGACTCTCTTGAAATCCGACAGGGAAAGACGCACCTCTCACTGTAGAGATGGGCCTTGGGCACGGGAACGGGTGTGCCACCGAGTGCCTTAATCACCTGAATAACATCTTATTATTTACGAAAATACTGTAGATATCAGGGTGATGCATAAGTTTTGGACTTTTTTTCTTCATTTGCTTACAACTTCTCTATAAATTGGAATTATCAAGTGAGTATAGGGGCGATTTGAAGTGCATCTAATGTGCTTTCGATCGCGAACTTTGATATTCTGACGGCACTCTGGACTTGAACATTGTGAGTCTTCAAATGCGGTCGACTCATGAAGGTCAGCATCGGGTTTCCATCATTACCCTTGCCTATGAGGTTAATCTAATGGATCAATTTCAGTACTCATTTTTAAGATTGACAATGTCGGCACAACTCACAGTTAGATTAGAGTACAGTTCTCGACGACATCTGTCTGGCATAATTTTTCTCAGATCACTATCTACCGATTTTTATGCATTATTTTGCATATTTTACGCTTTTCAGATTTTCAATTTATTTGACCTGTGACCAACGCTGAGTCAATTATTTCCAATGATAGTGTGGACGTTACATGTGAGAATATAGCGCCCCACACTAGACCCGTGCCACTCTTTATATACACAGATGAGAACAATTCGTGAAAGCATCAATGAGGTGAAATTTATGTTGGTTTCCGAGTCGTCAAGGCTTTAATAGGTATCGTGAAGCCTAGATCTGAAGCGCATTCGAAAGACAATAATGCTAGGTACTCATTTATGTATGTTAGATATCGAGGGAAAATTTCCCCGATGAGAGCTGGAAGTTTGAAAAATTTTCAAAATTTTGAGTATTTTTGTGGTGTCAACTTATGAAAATATCTCAAGTACCCATGCAATAGGAAACCATCTGCGTTCATGATTAATAACCCAAAGTCCATCCCTAAATGATGTATTGGTAATATGGCTGCATGATCTCTCTCGGCTGAATGCCAGTATATCAAACTCACCAATGAAAAAAGTCCAAAACTTATGCATCAGCCTAGTACTTGATCTATCTTGAACAAAGCCTTCCCCCTCCCACTAATTTCTAGAACGAAAGTCCTCGATTCGAAACTACGAGTAAAGACCACAAAGGGAAAAATAATGGAATACCGTACCCTGAACTCTCTATCGACTTGGTGTGCCTTCGGGAGTACTTTTCCCACTGGTTTCTTTCTCAGAACGAGTTCCTTCGTCCCACATCTAACGTAGTACGTGGGGTTGGATTGACCGTGACCGAATCTGAAAGAGTATCAAATGAGAGATCAGAGATCAAAGATCAAACCTTCGAAGCACAAAGTCTTCTGGTTTGCCGGCGATCACACCCAGTTCCTTGGCGAGACATTGACGAAGAGCTGTCTCGTCCAGACGCTCACCTTCAATTAATTAACTTTGATTAATTAATCGTTCACTCTTTATGAAAGTCACATGTGCAAAAAGTCCATTTGTTTTTTCTCCATCATTGGCTTCTACAAATTGGCGCATTTTTCTCTCCTCAATAATCAATGGTCATTTCGAAACGTACGAGGAAGGAGAGGGCGAGTGTCTGGAGGGACGTTGAGACGAAGAGAGAGGAGAGATTCCAATTGACGGAGGGCAGAGGAGGGATCCGTCACCTGGAGGGAGACGAGGATTAGAGAATGAGGAGGGATTGAGGAGGATTCAGATGATGATGGCACTGTCTTAGAGCATTTTCCGCCTTTGAAGGTAGTCGTGTACCTTGATGGCCTTCATTCCCAGTGCAGACGCAGTCTTGCAGTTCACACCCAGATCATCGAGGAAGACACAACGAGCAGCGGGAACCTGTTATTTGTTTAATATCATTATTCGTTTAAAATCGCGATATCATTATCATTATCACTTGCATAGCGGTGATACCAAATTGTATGGATTACATTGTTTACCTTGATTCTCTCGACTGCTATCTTATAAATGGGTGCATCGGGCTTTCTCACTCCTTCTCTACATGATTCGACGATCACATCGAAGAGCTTGTAGAAATCTGCAAGGTAGCCGTTGCGTCCACTCTACACCGGGTCACGAGTTATTATTACTGATAACAAAGACCGAAGCTGGCAAAGGGTACCTGGTGGTACGGAGTCTCTCGCGTGGGCTCGATCCATCCACATGTTGTTTGTGATGAGACCCACTTTGAAACCCTCCGATTTGAGCACCTGTAGAAATATTCGGTGTTCCCTCCGTGATCTTCCCACTACAACAACTACAGGGAGTCAACAGCGTGCTCTTGTCCTTCAAAACACGGCACTTCATAACGAAACTACAGTATACTCTGATTACCTTGACAGCATTGATCATCTCCGTGAATAGAAGCTGATCCAGACTGAATCGACCCCCAGTGAACACTTTGAGGGTGCCGAGTTGGGTACCATGCTGAGATTGATTGAGTAGGGACGATGAAACCATTTACGATTCCCTCCAAAAGTGACAAGAAAACGAACTCGCTTATTGTAGATGGAGATGAAGAGAGGCTCGAAATCTTCAGCATTCAATTTTCCACATTCCAGAAGTTTGAAGGCACGCAGACCATCCTCGTCAGCTGAAAAATTTTCTATGAAATTAGAAATTCCGAAAATTTTCATGAATTTTCATCTCTCACCAATGAGTGTCTCTAGCAGTGATCCCTCCTTGAGTCCGATCTTCTTCTCCAGCTCTGGAATTGTCTCGATTTAAATGACAAACAAAGGAAAGATCAAAGATCATCACTGACTGGTCCAGAAGAAGGGAGGAGCGGGCATGAGAACTCCTCCCATATCGAAGAGAACGGCATCGAAAGGACGAGAAGAGGTCATCTGGAGGAAGAGCGATTGGGGTTTCGATTTGCGAACACGGTTTGATCAGTTGAGACATGATTAATAAGAAGAAAGACTCGCGAAACATAACTAAATTTATCTGAGGGAAATGGAACGAAAGTAGAGGAAATCATGTTCCGATCACGGCATGGCCAATTGAAAACATTCGAGATTAGAGAGAAAGAGTCGAGTAAGAAGAGAGAGAAGGTTGATAAGGGAGGGAGGGCACAACGTAGTTTGTAGATAGAGAGTGACCTCCAATGGATGCAGTGTGCAAGAGTGTGTCACTAATGGGGAGAAGGAGTGAGGAACCGTGCCAGAGGAAAACTACCAAGTGCAAGGGATCGCATGTGGAGTTGTTAGTGTCCGAAGATGAATGTCCCGAAAAATAGTGAAACGGGTTGCTGAAATAAAGCCAATAAAACGATTGCCCTTTTCCAAGAAGAAAACTGTCCTTTTGATGTCAAGATTATCGTCGTCATCTGAAAGAAAATGTATCTCTAATCCTCATTACCCTAATTGAAGTCTGTCTCGTTCCTTCCATATTCTCTTCTTCCCCAGTCTTCAATCGTTCATTTTCTTCTGAATTCTCGCGCTATAGTAACAGTGAGAAAAGGAGAAGGGAGATTTGTATCCGGGTCTCAATCTCATTTCAGTCATTCCTCTGGATTGACTGCAATTGAGTGAGCCATGGAGAAAGTCATCATGCTTATTTTGATTTCTGTTATCGGGTGAGACTTCTTTTGATCACATGTTTTGCAGTGGGTGCGTGAGAGGGGAAGTGAAATTAAGGGAATACATTTTTTGCGTAATAATGCAAGTCATCATTGTCACATTTTTTCAGCAGTACTGGCTGAAATAATCTCATTTGAGGATGTTATGCTCCTCCGCGATGATAGTGCTCATCATGACTCTTTGTACTGTGATAAGGGCGAATGGATGGGCGGGTGATGAGGTGTTTTTTTATTCTTTAGGTCATTATATAATATAATTTATAATAGGTTGAAATCCTCCGACCATTTAAAAAAAAAAATTTTCTGAAGATAACGATAAAATCTCAATTATATTAATTGAATGAATCATACCAGGAAACTCTGATCGAATCGTCTTCCATCACCATTCCAACTCCTCATATTCCCACGAGAAAGATGTTCCAGACTCGAAGAGCCGCGACCATTGAGTAGTACCAATGTCAAAACAATTCACAATCCATTTACCCAAAAATTGGGCTGACATCACTATTGAGTAGTATCATAAATTGTGCGTTATAAAAGTACGTAATTTCTCATAAAAACTGCGTGTTCATCATTCTATTCTCCAATCTTCAAGCGATACTTTACAATATTCGACCCGTATAACCTGTCAGAAATCTGCGAGAAAAGTTCCGGAACTTTTCTATCATCTCATGGAAAACTTCCGGAACTTTTCCACGAGACCGGCGGAAAAATCCTGCGGTTTTTGCGGGAATTCAAATTATATTGTTCTCAACCGAAAGAGTTCAGTGTAAAATAAATATCTCAAATCTCTTTACTCATGTTTCTTCATCGAAAAACAAAACTGGAATAATTTATCGAATCCCACCATCATCAAACAACAATCAGGTGTAATACAAAAATATTAATTGATCCATAAACTGTTAAAATATAATGTGTAACGAGAGAGATGTTCTGGTTATATGCGATATTGCTATAAGAGGTGATAGAAACGAAATACTCGACGGAATCAAGACACACCTACCCTACCGAATAATGCTGTTTTTCAATCTCATAAATATTGAGGTAAATAATAAGCAAAAGAAATACAAAGAGGAAGGAGCAATCGGATTTATAGACTTATTATTTGAGGCTTATACAGTAACCAACTGTAAACAGTTTTGAAAAAAAACAATCGACAAACTGATCAGGAAAGATCGCCAACCATCGAGAATGGCCCTCTCTCTTCTGTAGTAGATGTGACAATCACGGGCAGAAGTGTTCGTCTGAAATATCGAGTGGATTTTTTTTGTTCTGTGAGGAATTCGAAAAACACAGCGTTTAAAACAGGACTGAATAAGGAGTGGAAGTAGAAGAACCGATGCTCGTGGATCATCGCGCTACCAATGCACAATTGGGTGCTGCAGTTTAAACATTATAAAGTAAAATGATAACGTAAGGGAGCTATTTTTCGAATTTGAAGCGACAAAATATTTATTATTATTGAATTAGCGCGAATCAGCACCGAGACGTAGAGCGAGGGGAAAACGCGGTGTGTTTCAGAATCAGGAGAGGGAATTTAATTAGCATTCTTCCTTGACAACTGCGTGTTATTCATCACGTTTAAAAAATATTTTGAGTACGGAAGAGAAAAGAGACAAACCTTGATCCCGGTAGAATCTCTCCTCTGTTCGGCAAGGGTTGGAGCACTTCTATACTAGCGATCGGCCGAGTCTGAAAGCTGTGAATGATGAGGATAGTTATTGGGGTGTCCCAAAAGTCCTGTCGTTTTTTTTTTGAAAATATTTTTTCAACTGTAGTGAGCCTTATCGAATCCTGCTAAGCGGCGATTGATGAAGTAACTATTGACCTTCTGTTTCAATACGTGATCCAGTGAAATCATTTCAATTCCGATGAGCTACGGTATGTATAACTGACCACACTAAAAACACCCACGTTCAGTTTTCGTTCAAAAAATCCGTTCTCCTTTTTTTGAATAGATAAAAATCAGTAATCCATACTCAATATGCGCACCATTCCGACTTCCCTTCTCGGATTGCATCATCAATATGAAACTTTCCATTTCCCACACATTATTCTAAAAATTTTCGAATTTGATTCCGGAAATCGATCAAAATATTTGCAAATAAATCAAAACGTTGAAAAATTAACATTTGAGCGCAATCGAAGGGGGTAAAAATAGATAACTCAAAAATCGACCTCCGAAATGGTCATGTTTTTCACATATTCTTGATTATTTCCGAGTTCTCAAGCGATATTTTTCGTTCGAAAATTTTATTTAAAATCTGATTCCTACTACTACTACTATGGTATTTGTTTGTGCTTCGGAATGTCAACCGCCTCTGTTTTATGAATATATTAAAACAAGGTCGAAAAACATACATTTTCTATTATTACTTCACCATTAGGCAATCTCATGATCTACTCGAAATCGAATAAATTAGTGCAGGACTACTTGCACCTATTAACAACGAGTGAGAGATATTGCGACCTACGGTTCTCTTTAAATAATAAAAAGAAAAACGGCGACAAGATTTTTGGGACACCCCAATAGATAAAGGGAAAACAAGCGATACTATCGGTACCAGGCGATAGCAATTGATAAAACGATAGAATAAGAGAGAGAAAGGGTATTTGTCGTAGAATCTACAGTAATCGTGAGCTGCCACCTCGTTGATCTACCATAATCTATTTTGTAAATAATAATAGGTAGACTCTACTATAACTCTGATCTACCACCTCGATGATCATATAAATATAATAAAACACTTCCATTGCGCAGACATGTATGTAAAATACCGTTGTCAAACGTAAGAGGGGAGTATGTGGTTTCTGGTAGGAAATAAGAGTTGGTTCGTGAGCATGGCCGCTTGGCTCGATAAAAAAGCTAATACAACGATCAACAATGGAAAGTGGCTCGATAAATCGCCGACTATTAATCAAATGTGGTAGAAATAGGCAAGCTAAACAAGCGAATTAGCAGCAAATCGGGATAGGCACGTTTAAATCCGCATACCGATATAATAGGAGCCTTCCCTAGTAAATTGCCAAGTACACAGTTTTATAGTTATTGCGACGCGTGAAATAGAACGCACGAAAGAGGTGAATAGCGAACATAAACAGGAATAGTCGATGAATACAAGGGTCGATATTGTCGATACTGTTTGGAATTGTTTGAGGTTACAGTAAGCAAGCGAGCGGGAGCAAATACGTAATCTATAATTGTGCATAATAGTTTCACGTAGCAGGCAGCATTACAAAAATAAAAACTAGCTTATGCAAATATAATTCCATGAAAACAAAAGCAATAAACGGGAATAGCACGTCCTCACTGCTTCAATGATCGGCTAGTCACTGTTCCAGTCATGAAATATGACGCGCATCAAAAATAATAAACGAATAAAACAGGGGAACAATACGAATAGCAGAAAAGGTGCGATAAAACAGTGAAATAAACGTTTTTCTCCTGCAGCTGCCAGAGAAGAACGAGAGAGCACGCGAAAGGGAGAGAGCGCAGAAATACTAGCCCACCCCCTACTCCCTTTTCCCTCTCCTCAAACACGCTCTCTCGCCTTTCTCTAACTTTTCCAGCAGCTCAGCTCCGGGATTTTCTCCGAGAAAAGTTCCGGAACTTTTCCGCGAGGTGGTTAGAGGCATGCAAGAGAGCACGCATAAACGAGAGAATCAGAGAAAAAAGATGCGAGAAAAGTTCCGCAACTTTTTCCGCAACTTTTCTCGCAGCTTTCTGACAGATTATACGGGTCAATTCAAAGAAATTGTAGTCAAATTTATACAAACGAAAACACGTCGTACGAATGTACTTGCACGTTCACTTTTCACTTGGTCCTCTATCCCTTCCTCTCTCCTCCCCTCATTCCTTCTCTTTCCCTCCCTCACGAGTGGTCTCCTCCTCTCTCTCTCCGCCGTCCATGTAATCAACGCTGCCATGGTAATCGTTTATATTAAAATGACCAGAGATCAAAGATCAATCTCCCATTCAGGTAAGCACGGCTCGGAGACGCAAAGACTCCATCGAAGATCCAAAGAAGCCAGTCAAAGACCAGGTACTGTGACCTACCGTAATCGCTATCTCCCGTATACCCAACATCTACAGTAACCCATTGATTCAGCCTTCGTCCAACCAAACGACAGACCACGACCCTGTCAATGCCACGGTGGAGGGAAATCCAACGAAGACGGTAAGTCGATCGATCGACAACTGACTTGATTGATCTTTGATAAGGGCGTCACCGAGAAAACGAAGGGATCCGGCACGAAAACGACAGACAATGCGGCCAGTACTGAGAAGACGAATAAAGAAGGGAAGAAGGAGATGAAGGTACTGTAGGGATTGGAATGGATTATGGATGGAATTGGACTGATTTGAGGCGGAAGAAGAGAAGAAGAAGGATGCATCTGGAGGGAAGACAGAAGGAGCAAAGACCAAGGTAGGGAGAGGAGGCACACTACAGGATTGATCTTTGATCTTAGACCAGCAAACACAGAATCCTTCCATTGCAGGGCACGGAGGGCAAATGGTCGGGCGGGAAAGTGTCGGAGACGGGAGGGAGGTCATCCGACGGGGCGAATGAGAAGGTTGGAGGCCCCGCAGCACCCGCAGCTCCGGCCAAACCGGCGACTCCTCCAGCCCCTGCAGCAGCTACAGCCTCGTTGCCGCGACCTTCGGTGAAGACTGCGAGGTGCAGCTCGGTGATGACTGCCCGTCCGATCACTGTGGAATCCAAGGGAAGGAAACCGGGTGAGGAAGTGGTCTTTGATCTCTTGAACTGATGATCGTTGATCTTTGATTTTAAAAAAATGATGAACTTAGATCATTGATCTCTACCGTAACCTCTCAGGTGCTGATGCCAAACCATCGGATCCCCGTGCGAGCTCAGTAACGACTGCCAGGCCGATCACTGTGGAGTCCAAAGGGAGAAAGCCGGGTGAGGAATCTTTGATCTTTGATCTCTACCGTAATCCTTCGTCAGTCGTGGAGGCCAAGCCATCGGGGGCTCGTGCGACGGTGAAGAGCCAGACGCCATCGGTAAGCAGCACGACGAAAGGATCGAGTGGGAGTAGAGGAGGAGGAGGGACACAAGGATCCAGTGATGGAAGTGAGGAGGGAGGGGAGAGAGATCAAAGATCAAGGCAATGTAGGCTCTGCTGGAGTCATCAATGGATTGAACATACTGAATGTAGGAAATAAGATACGTAACCGATATATGATAAAAGCGTAGTGCAGGTGACTGTTGGTTATGCTCATGAAGAATATTGATATTTGCTATAAAAAAAATTCCAATTGAAGTTTTTCCAATTGAAGCAAGCCCGACGGAGAAGAGTTGTGTGGTGAGGAAGAGAGAGAATGATCTTTGATCTCTAACCTTTCCCTTTCTGATCTTTGATCTCTCTCAGGCTTCCTCTATCGAAAGTGCCCTCGACCGTGGAACTGTGGATGGCCGATCGCCGGGCCACTCCTTGCCATTCTCATTGGTAATTATCCATTTATCCTAATCATTTGGACACAATGAACTATTTGTCACCTTCTCATTGCACAAAATCATCGAATCACCCATGTCCAACTATGCATCATTGCAGTGGTGATCCTCGTGATGACCGGCTTCGTCGCCGCCAAAGGGTACTAAAAGGTCAATTTTGGACCGAGTTATGGGCGCACGCAATTTGCAAGATGATCAGGGAAAGGGCTAGAAAATATGTGCGAAAGATTTCGGAGCGCACCCTCTCTCCCTCCGCCACTTTTGGGCCCTTCCCTGTCATCCCATTTGCGAGAGGCTAGAGCGGTAGAGAGACCAGAGACCGTAGGGAGAGGGGGCCAAAGGTCAGGTGAGAGGGCAGAGACGAGTAGATCAAGGGAGGATTCCTCTCTCAGTAGGGAATGGACCCGCCCCCTTCACTACTATGTTTAGCATGGACATGGTCGTGTCCTTGCTAAACGCAGTAGTATGATCCGGCAAATCGTGGTAGGAGTTGCTAGCTCTCTTTGCTGACAGTACTTCTTTAACCTCTATCTTCTTTCAGTATCGCTGATGCAGCTGAACACGAGGAATTGGAGCCGAGAGGTCGATCGGCGGTCTATCGTCCCTCAAGAGAACGTCGTTCAGTCGAGATGGAAAGAGAGAGAAGAGCCAAGTTCAGATTGAGGGAACCACCCTGAGTGAAGGAGAGAAAAGAGAAAAGAGAGAAGTAGTTAGAAGATATCATTCAACGTTCTCGCTCCATGCGATAAATTGTGTACAAAAAGATCGTTTCGTGTTGGAATGGCATCATGGGAAGGAGGTGCGCTACAGCACAGCCGTATTCTTATTGTTTATTATCGAGACACAATAATTGCTGTTCCATGGATTGCTTTCGTAGTGTTTTGCTCTTCCAGTTGATGATTGAACTGTGATATGGATGGGTAGGTCATCCGTCCCTCTCTCTTCCCTCTCTCCCTCTAATCCCTGTTCCCCTCTCGTCTCTTCCCATTGTCTTCTGGTAAACAATGGAGAGGGGAAGAGTCAAGTGGAGTGAAAGGCAAAGAAGCCGTGTCCATTCCTCCAACCGGATCTCCGTTCCCTTCGTTAGAGATGAGGAGAGAGTGAGTAGAAGTGAGAGAGATCAGAGAAGCAATACTTGTACCAGGAAGTAGTAGCCGGGACCGGTAGGTAGATGGACTACAGTAATCCATTCATGATCTGGTGTTTTGGCGTTTCTCCTTTCGCTGATCATGATCACTATGCGTGACCATAATGGAAGTCTAATGAAGATCCGTTCGTTTGTCTCGGGATGGTTCATGGCATGACCTTCATGTGAAAGAGAAGAAAAATCGTTCAGAATTAAGAGAGAAAACATTTCACCAGACGATTCAATGCTATGTCTCAGAGATCAAGGCATTCAGTGCCTTTAGAGTTCCAACGATGTTGCCAGTGGACCTTAGCGCTGTTACACTTTTATCAATCTCGAAGGCAGTCAATACAACATAAATAATCATATTTAGCTAACATTAGGGATTATTCGACTATGTACAAACGGTGGATTAGACTATGGTGTAGTTGAAACTCTGACACACTCGGATTATTGGGGGATATCTGGGCTAGAAATACTGTAGAGGATCAACGGATGGAGAAGAGAAGGGGAAGAGACTCAAGCTCAAAGTGAAGAAGTTAACCCGATTGGAGTGAAGAGAGAAAAGTTAGCGGCTATTAGAAAGAAGGGGCGGAGCCAAGAGGGAAAGACCGCGAATTGTGTGTAGTGTAAGTGATGGTTCAACGGGAATCGGAATGGATCGGGGATACGGTAGTTGGATGGGACACACTCCTTATGCGACAACTCCACTATTGAGTGTGGTGGCTGCCTTCCTTCTCAGTTCTCTCATTTCCTCCTCGCTCATCTTCGATTCATCATCAGAATTGACGAGGAGTTTAGCCAGATTCTCCTTCTCCTCGGTCAGATGCCAGGCTGCCGTTCTAGAATTAAACGTTTTGTAATAATTAGTAAATAAATTAGTGAAATTAACTCACTTGTAGACCTTAGTGTGTACCACATGGACGATCTTCTCAAGGGGATAGCACTGCTCGAAGATGGATCGATACCTGAAGATGACTTATGTTTCATCTCTCAGAACGACGTTTATTTGAGACATCGATTAGACGCACTGTCCCTCCAAAACAAACAATACGCTCCAAACTGATGACTCACCAGAATTCCTCCTTCGTCTCGGGGGTTCTATCGGGGAAGAGCTCATGGCGAGCTCCGAACTCCTCCTCGCTAATGAGCTTGGTCGCGTACTCGTGGATGATCTCTCCCAGATCTGTCTTGCCTAGAGAGATCAAAGATCAATCGATGAAGAAACCATGGAAGAACCAACCGAGAGCCTCAGCGAATCCCTCCTTGGATCTCCATAGAACCTCGGACGGAAGCCAGCCCTCGAACGCTGATCTGAAGATGAAGAGAATAGAGGATAGAAGTGATGGCGAAAAGATTCATTTTGGCATTGTTTCTAATCCTTTTAGAGGGATAAAGTACCTGAGGAGGAACTTCTCCATCTTTCTCTTCTTTCTCTTCTCGATAAGCTTGTAGGTAGGAGGCAGTCTTCCCACAAGATCGATCATCTTCTTGTCCAGGAAAGGAACGCGAATCTCCAGTCCATGGCAAGATGTGGAACGATCGCATCTGGAGAGAGGTGCTGGTTACGGTAGTTGGACTGAGAGGATTACTGTACCTGAGGACATCATACTGATGGAGATGGGTCATTCGTCGGATGATCTCTTTGTGGAGATGGAATGCATTGGGAGCACGTTGCATGTAGGCGTACGATCCAAACAACTCGTCGGCGCCCTCGCCTGAACATTTTAATTTTAAATATTTATTTTACAAATTTTGAATTTCAGGACCCATGCCCGCTCGTTCACACTCTTCAACACAGATGAAACATATTCGAAACCAGTGCGAATGACGGTCATTTAGAGCAAAGAGAGTTTTGAATTTAATTAGAAACAAAGATAAGAATGGTCCAGTGTTCTCACCCGACAGAAGGACCTTCACATCCGACGTCTCTGAGATGTGCTTGCACAGTAGATAATGAGCGATGCCACAACGGATGATGAGAGGGTCAAATGTCTCCAGAGCATTGACCACTTCTGAAATGGAACTCTGTTTCTCATAGTTTCACCTTGATCGATCAGGTGATAACAATCAAGGTAATCGCTTCTAATTTCGGAATTGGATGGGCAAAATAGAGAGATTGGACGAACCAGGGATGACATCGATGCACTGTTTGGGTGTGATGACGAGTACGTGATGGGGAATGGAGAGATACTCGGCCACTTGACGAGCTGCCTCGAGGTCCGGAGAATCTTCGAATCCCACCGAGAAGGCGTGCTGAACGTCATTTATTTTTATTGTCTTTCTTTGAACTGTGAATCATTGCTCGAAAGATGAAACTGATAGAACGCTGATTTTTTAGACTAAAAACTAACCGGTGTGTGCTTGAGGAATTTTGTGGCAATGGAAGCGATGAGGGAGGAGTCGAGTCCTCCTGAGAGCATGAAGCCGAAGTGACGATTGCCCATGAGTCGCTTCTCGACGGATTTTATGAGAACGTCGCGGATAAGCACCTGAATAAGCGGATGTGAATGGTAGGTCATTGAAGTCACTCATTTTCTACGCAAAAGATTGCCGGTGTTACAAGCTCACGTTTTGACGAATTATCCATATATCAGATCTACCGTATCTCCAGCCTACAGTAATCTACCGTACCTGGGCGGCATCCATGGTCACGAATTTGTCAGCGATCGTCGGAATGCTCCAGTACTTGTGGATCTGAAATAAATTGTTTTTTTTTTCTTATTTTCTTTTGAATTGGATTGTTTGATTTACGCATTGCTCAATTTCCCTGAAGAACCACCTATTCGATAAATGTTTAGAAATTTCTGGAAACAAAAAAAATTACCTGTAGAGCTCTGGTCTTCATTGCAGGGATGAAGGTGGCGCAACTTCCAGGAGGGAAATACTCTATTCTCTCCACGAGGTTAGATATGCACTTCACCTCTGATCCAACCACCAGAGCGCCTGGAGAAATAAAGTGAGTCTTCGATGAAGGGCTACCGTATACCATCAGCGGCGAATCCGTAGAATAGGGGCCGGACTCCCATTGGATCTCTCCCGATGTAGACTCTATCCTGATCTGCCATCACGAAGGCGAAGACACCGTCGAGAGAAGCACAAGCAGCCCTGATTATCGATTGATTAGACTGGTTCCCGAGTGGAGTATTCGAGTTACTGTCATATTCTGTAGGGTTTGAAAGGACGGGGATATTGTACCTGAGGTCTCCCTTGTTTCCGACGAAGGAGTGAACGATGGCCGCACAGTCTGATCCACCATTGCGTACGTTGGCAAGGGGAAATTCGTCCTGGAGAGTTGAGATTAGGGAAGGGAAAGGAAGAATCTCCTGATTCAACGCGTTGTCTTTTATCTGTACGGGAATTGAACATCTTGAGGAATCTTCCTTCATTCAGCCCCTTAGTCATAGTTACCTGCTAAATAGCAATATGTTTCATGCTCAATGTATGTAGAGAATTAGTTATCGAGTAATATTATCGAATTTCCATCCTGGGAAGAAGCGATCATCTCATGGTTCTAACCTTGATCTGTTTGTGGTTGTAAATCTCTCCATTGCAGACAACAGAGAATCCATCTCCGACGATCGGTTGCTGAGAGGGCTGATCCCCTGGCTGCAATTGATTTTTTTAAAAATAAAATGAAAAAAAACCATGTTTGTTTTTGAGTTTACATTATTTTCGCTGATTATCCGAGTGAAAAAGGCGGTCGTCTGACCTACTCTGATGTCCTATACATCAACTCTATCAGATGTTTGGTCCCTCAAATATACCTGCCACCTTCTCTAAACTTCTGTTGACCCTTCAGTTTTTTGCTGATATAAGTTCTCGAAAATGAAGGAGGCAGTTCTTTTCAAAGGTCAATTTACACCTAACAACTTCACATAACACCAAGAGCAAGATAAGATCTCGATCCAGATAATCTTTAGTCGGATGCCAAGATCTCCTAAATGATCTCTCTATCTCCCCATCATCATCACTATCCATGGATGACTAATCACGGTCTTCCTCAGTCAGTTCTCATCTAATCAAACATGCCCTCTGGCCTCTTCTCTCCTGTCTCCGTTCCCTTCTGTCTCCATTCCGTCTGGAGTGATTCTCCTGATTTAGAAACAATGGCTCCGAACGGTTTCTGTTTGTCTCCATGATGATGAGCCCTGTTCCACTTACACATTGTGAAACGGATGGTCAACTACAGACTACAATCATTGACAGGAATGATGAAACTGTCTCTCGTTTTTGCGCACTCTCTCACCACTCTGACCGGGGAGATAGTGCCTAGAATGAAGAGGTGGATTTTCCCCCTCCCCTCTTCTACTGGTTCCCCGTGTGTCTCCTCTCTGCTCCTGAAGAGGTCGTCAAGAGAGGAGCTAACTCGTGTGATAAAGTGTCTCTGCTATCAGTAGTGTAAGAGCACAGCTGGTCAAGGAGAGAGAGATGAGACTAGCCTGAGGGGAGAAGAAGGAGAACTAAAAGAAGCATTAAGAGCATATAGCGACAGGGCTATCATCTGATGGCAATTCATCATTCAGCGATGACTCAAGGGTGAAGGTGGACCCCAGTCTAGTCATCAACCACTCGTCGGTATGGTTACGGTAGTCTGTTTCACTGTCGTTTCGGATGCCTTTGTGGCCCTGAAGTTTCCGAAATGCCGTGCTAAATTGCACCCGTTGCTTGGAATGAGACGCGTCAACGAGGAAGTTTGATCACGGGCAACTGCCGTCTCTCTCCTTCCTCGTTCCATAACTTCCTTTCCTTTGGAATGATCCCTCTGATCATCCAGTCCAAGCCAGTCCAACTGTCACCCATCACAAGAGCTTCGAGTGGTCAGAAAGTGCATCCAAAGGACGCGAGCAATCAGCTGGACATTGTGCACTTTAGAAACGTCGTCGCTGCTAGTTGCACTCGCTGCACCACCCCGTACACCACTCACCATCACGATGGCTAGTCGATGGAAGCCGAGATGCACGGTGGGGGCGACCTTCTCGATTACGGTAAGATCGGGACCGCGGCCGACGATTCTCATGAAGGCATCGGTGTGCTCAGTGCGAACCTGCAACCACTCGGCTACCGTATTACCGTCGCACAAATGAATCGGATCGTGAACTGACCTCCGAGGTGGTGGCTGCGCCGCCGGCAAGTGCCCAGATTCCGCACATCGCTAAAGAGCGTAAGTTTGATGGGAAGAAAGAAGAAAGCGAAGAGGTGCACGGAACGCGAAATTCGACACAGACTGATCGGAGTCGAAATTGAATGGATTCGAAAAAGCGTGCAGCGAAGAGTTGGACAAACAGATAAAAGTGATCTAGGAAGGAAGAGTAAGGGATATCGAAGGAATGCTTAGAAGGGGAAGAGAGAGAGAGATCTATACTGAGTAAACGAAGGGGATGAGCAGAGTTCGATTGACTACTGAATGAGGACTGAGAGAGAGAGAGAGAGAGGGTAGGTCACGATGAGAAGAGCGACGTGATCTACTATATATACTGGGACTGTTCAGGGAGGAGCACAGTGGCAGTTCCGGTTATTGAGAGGCGGAGAGAAGAAGAAGATGAGAGAGGACGATGATCTGATGCTGACCTATGAGTATCTAAGATGACGATGATGATAGAAGCATCTGAAGCCAGACAGACACCCCATCTAAGGACGATGAGAGGGACTGACCAGAATTGGAAGGAGGAGGGGCGATGGAGGGGGGAAGGGGGACGAGGGGAATAATATCTCCCTATCCTCCCTCAACTCTCTTGTTTCTCCTCCATCTCTCATCTTCTACTCTCTTCATTTCACTTGGTCTCTCACTCCTTCTCACTGGGTATCAGTGGGAGAATGAGGATGGAAGGGGGAAACAGACACCAGGGCGCCCACCCCCCTCCGTCCCTTCCCCTTCCCCATCCCCCCTTCCATTCCGTTTCCTCACTCGGCCTCTGACCCGTCTGCCCTTCTCTGTCTTCATCTGGAGTACGGTAATTCCCCCCCCCCCAGCAAGAGCATACGGTATCATCATGGATCACAGTGACACGGGTGAGTCAATTGATCGTCTATTTGCGTGATGACTTCGTCTTCTCTTCGAATGAATACTGTTTGCCCCTGAGGCAGAAGGCAGTAGATCACTCTAGACCAGTAGCATCCCTCCCTCCCCTTCTCTCTTTCTCTTACTCTCCTCCATTCCCTCACTCTCTCATCTTCTCTAACCACCCCGACCCTCCATCAACCATCAGACTGTGCGCGTCTTCTACCAGGAAGCGCAGCTCGCTCAGATTATCGCAGTCCGCGAGTAGCGTCGAGTACGAAGTTACGGTCGTTAGCGACGACTAGGCGTTCACACAGCCTGGAATGGGTGAATGTTTGCGTTGCGGTTAGCTGATCCCCTTCCTGAGGGGACACTCGGTCAGGAAATGGGAAGAGAACACAATGGACCAAACTGAAAAAGAGAAGCCAGAGGAAAAGCATGAGAGACGTCATCACACTGGATACGGTAGCCGACTCCTTCCACTCAGGACCAATCAATGATTACTGTAGATTGGACTGTCCATAATCGCTGATATTCTTGAATAGGCGAGAAGCGAGAAGATTCTGATTTTACTTTATTTAGCTTTGGTGAGCAACGATTAGTAAAGAATTAGTCGGCGAGTTTTCGCAATGTATCGCGACTAAACTTCACAGTAGCTCCTTTCACAATGATCTTCGACCCTCCTCTCCTCATTTCGCGCCGCGCTTCTAAGCCGCGCATCTCATTTCTCACGATGGAGTTGGTGTAAAATCTGAGTCATGACAAATACGGAGAAGGATCTGCTTACAACGATGAATACACTCATTTATTGAAGGGGTTTTTTCGTACGAGGGGAGCCTTTAGTATTGTCGATTAAAAACTTCGGGTTTTGATTGAACCGTGAAAAATATTAAAATCTCTGACGAACTCGATTGAGAAAGGGAATTGTTTATATATCAATTGTTTATTTCCTCCAGTCTTCTCTATCTTTCCAATATTCCTCTTCTCTAATCACTCTTCTCGTGACTGTTTTCGACTGCTTATTCTCATCTGTTTTTGTTGTTGCCCCCATCTTCTAATCACTTTGTGCAACAACATCGAGGGGTGGATCTTCATGGAATTCGCTTCTTCTTCGGATTCGTTTGCTCTTCCCCCCATCTCGTAAAAATTCACGAAACGTGCAGTGCAGAGTTATACTGCAGTCGAGTTTTTCGAGTGTTTGAAAGTGGGAGCAGAGAGAAGGTTCAGAGATGGAATGGATTGGGATGGATTTGAGATGGGGATGGATTTGGATGGATGAGACGGGGAGACGACTGGGATGAGATGAGATGGCTCTCTGCCATAGAGTAGTCTCAACTGCAGGAATGCACTATCCATCCCATCCTCTCAAATAGACTGAGGTATTTACGGAAGAACGGAGAGATTGGGGAGTCACTTTCATCCCTCGTTGACCTTTCTTCGTCATTGATCGAGCACCCGGGAGGAGTACGGTAGGATGAGTAGAGCTATCGACGAGTGATTTATTTAGTACTTGCACTTGAAGATTCGCTGAGAGGAAAACACAGCTGATTAATGTACTGTACTTTCAGTGGTCCTCTTTTTCTTCGGTCCTTCTCTCTACTTCTGACTTCTTGTCTTCTTTCATGCTTGGAGCATTTAATCATTGGAGGGAAGAGAAGAGACGATAGCCCCAACAGTTGGTCAGATGAGACGAAGAGAGGCTTGACCGAGATTGCCAGAGGAATGGGGAAGGAATAAGAAGAGACCCAAAACATGATGTCATCGATGCCATCAAGATTGACTAAGAAGAGAGGTCTGGTTGGCACAAAAGTGAACACGAGCAGCACATCTCCACCAGGAGGATCAAGTCTTCTGATTCACTAAACCACCGATCTCAAACCCCCATCTAACTGATGAGTATCGAATGATCAACCTACTTCTCCTGGCTGATGCAATTCCCTCCTCTCCCTTGATTATCCTTCTTCGTTTGTCTTCTCGATGATCCGAGGGGCTTGAACCCCTCCCCCTCCTCTTCTTTATTCTGTTGAAGCAACAACCGGAAGCGATAAGTGGAAAGGCAAACTGATAGAGGATCGGCGTGCCCTCAGGGGTCGAGAGGTCACGACGTGCCCTGAGGCAATGAGAGAGGTCAGAGAGGGAGAGAGACGAGAGACAAGGGCAGATGGAGAGAGGACAGAGATGGCAGAGAGTAGGTCACAGTAGTTACCAGTGTAGCGTGTAGTTTACAAGGGGGCGTGGCAGACTTGTAGTCGCCTGCGGCAGAGGATAAAGACCGGATGAGGGCAACCTATAAGACGGAACCGGAACTACCCAGTACTACAGTATCCGTTGCTTCCCAGTTTTCCTAGTTCTATAGCTGATACGTAGTCCATAGATATGCCTACGATCATCTAACTTTAGTTCATCGTGTAATAGCTTCCTACGGTTACCGTACTCTACTCTAAATTCAGAAGGTAAAAATATTCTAACTGCTTAAAATAGTGTTCGAAATTGAACTCACTTAGCTATCGTAGACGAAGACTAGAAATGAACTAGATAGACGTGATAGTCCCCCTCTCTCTCTCTTCCGTACAATGGTCTAATCCATCGATGTTCCATCTCGTATCACTCCTTCTTCTTCTAATCTCTGATCAAGATCGTCGCTTTCTCTCTCTATTCCCTCTTCTCTCTCCATTCCGCACTCGTTTAGGACTTTGTCAGAAGTCGAAGAGATAGTGCAAGGAGCGGAGAGAGTGGGAGAATATCATTGAGTAACTTGTGGATTAATCACTGTTTCTCCTTTCTCTTGATAAACACTGGAAGATCTCTCTCCATCGACCCCTGGGGGTAAATATATAGGAGGAGAGAGAGAGTGAATGTAATCAGATGATCGTGATACGAGAAGATCTCGGTGGTTCCTACTCCACTTCTATCCTTGCCGCATCTTGTTTTCCCCGTTGTCGAGACTTCTATTGTATTATGGATTCCAATCTTAGTGATTTTTCGGCTTCAGTTATCTTTTGATAACTCAAGCCGAAAAAAAAATATGAAATGATCGTCTCTTCACATTTAGAAACGAACCCAGACTCTTTTCGACGATTCCAAGACCGAATCGGAATAGCTATCCCTATCCATTTCTGATTACTTCTTTAGCCGAGCACCTACAGCCCAAGTGTTTCTGCAGATTTTTTCTTATCTTTTCGCAGTGATATGAGAAAAGAGATACTGAAGTCGAGTAGGTCAACCAGTTTCCCTCCCCCCCCCCCCCCCTCTTCTCCTCTCTATCCTAACCCATCTCCTTACCTCTTCTAACTTGCCCTCAGGACGATAATCGTAATCTGTTTGAGTAGTCGTCTACTACTGCTCTTCTCGCTTTGTCTTCTACCATCCACAACCGTCCCCCTCCTCCCCCTCCTCCTCTCCCTCCTCTTTCCCTCTTCCGGTCTTACTTGTAGCCTCACGTGACCCTCCTTCCTTCCCTCAGGCACGATACAGTGTTCATTGTAGCTTGCTCATTTCAGTGAGCCAATGAGAGACACCACTGTTTCCCTTAGGTTTCCATTAGATAGGTCATTTGACAAGCAAATACATCTGACGGTCAGAATCGCCTCTTCACTACAGCGCTATGATGAGTATATGGAGTTTGGATTCGGTAGATCATTAAGAGATGGAATTCCATGATTTTAACCACTCCATTCTCCTAGTCGTTTGTCATCTTTATCATGATCAAGACCTAATGTGAGCCTTCGCCAGAATGAACGGCTTTCTCCCAAAAGACTTGTTCGCGAGATCACAACAACAGTCTCCGTTTCTCGGCTTAGCTCGTCTCTTTTGTTTGGAGTGAAGCGGGAACTCACAAGGGTTCGTCGTGTTCCCCGTTCACACGATCTCACATCGAACGTTGCTTTTTTATTATTTTATTTTATAAAGATACATTCCAAATAATTCTCTTTCAGAGCAGCTTCTCCGCATGTCCTCAGTGCATCCCATCTCGGATTCTCTGCCGGGTCTCGCCCCTCCCCTTCCTCGACCACCCCCGCACAGATGGTAGAGCATTTCTCATGCTTTTTGAATTCTAAAACGACAACTGACTTAGTCACGAAAGCACATGTAATTATCTTCGTGCCTAAGCCTATATCAGAATGAAGAAGAAATTTTTATAGTAATCTGAAGATCCCGTTCTTGATCTTATCTAATCGTTTAATTTTCAGGTTCCCCTCCTACCGTTCCCTCACCGCCATCCTCCTGTGTGTCTGCTTCGCAGCGTGAGTTTTTATTTATTTATTTTTCAATAAAATCACTTATTGATAATCAAATCGTACCAATTACAGTATCCACATGATGAACTGCAATCTGTCCATGTCTGTGGTTTGCATGATCAACACGACGGAGACGGATAGGGAGAGGGTCAGGCACGGTGAGTCACAAGTAGAGAGAGAAGAGGAGAGAGAAGCAGGAATAGAGGAATTGACCATGATAATAGAGCGGCTTTGATTATTTGAAGACCAGTGACAAGCTTGAAATGCAGTGAAATCGCGAAAATAGATCTTACAAAGCAACATTTTCAGATGGAGGATTCTCATCGAACGAGACGGGATTTATTCGACTGGAAGGACATGCCGACTTGGTGAATTGGACACCCGAGGAGGAGGTTGATCTTTGATCTTTTGGTGGATTTGAGGATTGATTGGTTTCAGTCCATAATCTTTGATCTCTTTCAGGGAATAATCTTCTCTGCTTTCAATCTCGGTCTTCTATTCATGCTCATCACTGGAGTTCTCGCTGACAAACTCAACGCCAAGTTTGACATATTCAATACAGATTGATATTTGCTTCCGATTTTGATGCCCTAACCTTTTGCTTGATGTTTGCTGAAGCTTTTCTCTTTGAAAATTACCCAGTAATCTTAATTTTCAAAAACTCTCCGTCGAAGGAGTCGACCGATATAATATTACGATAAAATGATGATGGTACTCAATGTTCTCCATCCCACCAATATCTGATCTTTTCTCCTTCATCATCTTTCCTTCCAGATGGATGATTCTGGGCTCAGTAGCCATTGCTGTTCTCGCCACTATGATGATCCCCATTCTGACCACCAGGTAAGATCAACGAATATAAGTTTTATTAAATATTTAAATAATTAATTCTCCAGTTTCTACTGGGCAGTCCTCGCTCGATTCCTCATCGGTCTCTCTGATGCCATGCTGCAGGTATTGTGTTTATTTTATTTTCCCCATTTAATTTTACGAGTTGCACAAAATACTAAAAGAGACCACAGATAGACTGTCGGTTAGCCTTCTTTTTGTCAACAAATATTATTTTCTCAATAGATAGAAACTAATTTCTATCTTTGCAGCCAGCCGTCAATTCCCTCCTCACCCGTTGGTTCCCTGCCAGTGAGAGAAGCTACGCATTGAGTATCGCCACGGGAGGAAGACAACTCGGTGAGAGAAAGAGAGATGAGGAGGGTGGATTCAGGAAGACCGGAAAATTCTGAAATAATTTGAAAAGTGATCCACAATAGCGATTTCTTGTGTAAAATAGGTTCACGCTGACTACAAGTGTCAGTGAAGAAGAATTTTAGAACAAAATCAAATCAATAATCTCTAACTAATTTATGTAACTCCTTCAGGAACCCTGATGATCACTCCCGTCGCTGGAGCTCTCTGTCAATCAACTCTCTTCGGAGGATGGCCCGCCATCTTCGTCCTATCCGCACTCGCTGGTCAGCATTCTTCTTCTTGACTCCTCAGTGATCTTTGATCTCTGTCCCATCATCCGATTGATCTTTGATCCCTTCAGGTGTGGTCTTCATTGCCATCTACCTCTTCCTCGGTGCAGATAAGCCCTCCAAACTGGTAGGTCATTCATAATTTGAGGATATCTATCTCTCAGTCTTTCACACGCTAGTTGCCGTGAACGGTAATATAGTTATTGAATCAGAGGAATCTTTGAATTGTGAATTGAAATAATTAAAAAGGGGTAGTACCGTAACCCCGTTCCTTCAGTCGTGTATCTCCGAAGCGGAACTAAAGTTCATCACTATGGCCAATACGGCTGAGGACTGTGGAAAGAAGAGAAACGAGAGAAAGGTACATCCAATATTCTCACAGTTTATAGAATTTCAATGGCAGGATTGTGCGAAAAATAATCAAAAATAATCAGTCGGAAGAGGATTAGGGTGAAATGTGGTCAGAATTAGACCTTTGTACCGTCAGTTGTTGTAATGAGAAACGATAATGATGGTTCTTGAGGTTCCATGGAAGCGAATCCTCCTCTCTGGCTCAGTCTGGTCTGCCGTCGTCGCCGTTGTCTGCCATGAATTCCCTTTGATGACCATGATCATGTTCCTACCGAGGTGAGAAAAAAGAAGCAGCTGGAGTGAACATGGATTTTGCTTGTTTTCTTCTCTCAAAGAGTTCGAATAAGAACCAGGTGAAACCAAAAACGAGCATTGTCTCACGCACGCTGCAGAACGGAAAGTCCGTTAATTAATGCCATAGAGAGAGATCATGGCGTAGATCATGGCTCATTCCAATCCCTTCCCTCTTCAGCTATCTGCACGACGTTCATCACTACACAGCCACAACCAATGGTCTTCTCTCTTCTCTTCCCACTCTCGCCCTTTGGATCGCCAAGATTCTCTCCTCTTACTGTGATACTTGGCTGAAGAAGCACACCAGATGGAGTGCAAGTGCCATCTGCAAGGTATGAGGAAGAGATAATAAGGCTAGAAATATGATTGAAAACTCCGCAAAAAAATTAAATTATTGGAATACCGGCGCTGAAGCACGAAAGGCAAGGTATAACTTTCAGTTCCTGAATGGCATCGGATCTCTCGGTCTGGGTGTTTTCCTCTATGCGACTACTCTTCTCGACGCTTCTCATGCCTGGCTGGCCGTTCTTTTCCTCTGTCTCTCGATGTTCTTTGCTGGTAAGTGAGATAGGAGGAGAAAAGAAGTGGAAAACAACTTCAATTGAAATGTAAGAATCGGTTATGATCGCTAAATCAAGAGTACAGGCTAGCGAAAAATATTGCAAAATGATAGGTTCTACCGAGATTCGAACTCGGGTTGCTGGATTCAAAGTCCAGAGTGTTAACCGCTACACCATAGAACCGATGGAGGGGCAGTCACTAGCTCTCCACTAGATCTCTCGTCCTCCCGCTAGGGAGCGAAGAGAGGGAGCGAGAGTGGAATGGGCGAGATACTGTGAGAAAGTGAGAGAGTGCCGAGAATAGTCAGAGGGAAGGAACAGAGGATGGAAGGGAACACGATTCTAGGGAGAACTCTCACTTATTTCTCGATTTCTTTTCATTTTCTTATTATTGTTTTAATTTTAAATTAATTTTACAATAATAAGAAAAGTAAACAAAACATTTTCTTGTTCTTCATACTCCAGGTCTTCATACTCCGGGTTGCCAGGCCGCCCTAGTGGCCATCGCCCCTGCCTACTCTGGAGCTGTTACTGGCTAGTTTCCCTCTATTTTCCCTGCTATCTTTCTTCGATGTTCCCGAAATCTTACCCTCTTCATTCACATTTATCGCGGTTCATTCAGCGAGACAGTGTGTACAAATTAAAACCACAGCCATATCTGAAATCATCTCCATAATCCCAATAACCATATCTCTCATTCCATTCCAGGTCTTGCCTTCTTCTTCGTCGCTTCCTCCGGCATTGTCAATCCCATTCTCACTAAATGGATCGTCCAGGTTCGCGCCAATTCCTCCATTCAAATCCCGGCATCGTGCCAATTCCTCTCAGAACCAATCGGCGGAGGAATGGAATCTTGTCTTCTACATCTCCACGGTATTCGCCCTCCTGCCCTGCATTACCTTCTCCGTTTGGGGAACTGCCGATATTCAGGTACGGTAGAATTTGAATTCGGCGCCAAGATAGTTTGAAATGATCGATTGATTGCAGTGGTGGGCTAAGAGTGAGCAGCAGCAACAGTACTACAAGGATATCAAGTCGTCAAGGAAGACAAGCAAGGAATCGCTAGACTCAGAGACTGCTTGATTCCCCTTCTTCTCTCTCTAGAACAGTCAGGGACTCTATGTATGATTCCTTCAGTTCCAGTATTAGGATATTCCCAGTTGTTTTGTACTGCCTGTTGATTCGAGACTCCCCTTATAGACGGGCTTTCAACGTTGTTAGGCCTTTTTCAATATTTCCCCTTTGATTCCCACATATCCGATCTCAAACTTCCGCTATTTATCCCATACTTATAATCAATATTATTTGAGTGTGATATTACGGGCTCTTCTTCCTACTGTAGCGATAGAAGCAGTTTATCGATCGCTCAAGCATGGTTACAGTATGACTACGACGATGTTGGTTCTGTCTGTCAATAAGATATAGCTACGAGCGATGCATAAAGTGGATAAACGATGAGAAGCTAAAGCAGTAACACACGAGCATAGCATTGTTCACAATGAGAAATTTTGCGAATGAAAAATACTGGCCCTGAATATTTACACACCCGACAGATATGGGAGAGATTCACAACGAGATTGAGGGGAGGAACGGAAAGGAGGAATCAATCGATAATTGGAATTGGATCAGGTAGGTCACACGGCCACCTTCTCAGTGGGACTGGAGATGAGGGTTTGAGTGGCTGAAAAAGTGTCTCTTTCCATGGTCGAATCATTGCGAAGGAGTCGCTTCTTCAGTGTCTCTCGGCCACACAAACGGTCTGAATGAATCCATTAAAACATGAATAATATATTTGTCTGCCGATCAGAGATGAAATCACTTTATCGCTGAACCGTCTGGTAATGTTTTTATTTCGCATTAATATTATATTATTTTGTTACTCTAAAAAGCTTATGATTTATGGACGCCCTGAGGCGCGAAAAGGTAGTTCGAGCGTGTAAAGATCAAAGAGTAGAAACTGACTGATGAACTGCTTGGCCTCCTTTCTGAGTAATGGTTGACACGAGAGATAGATGGGTAGACGGAGGGCACATGCGACGATTGTGAGAAAGGAGACTGTATCTACCGAGATCACGTAGAAGTACATGAATCTGAATGAAGATGACGTCATCGAAAGCTCCTCTAGTTGTCGATTGGTTGTCCCCAAAGGGCGCTACAGTAACCAGAGATTCTTATTACCTATCTTGGAGTGATTCTTTATCGATATACTCCCACACAGCAAGGATGACTCCGAGACAATTGGACATGAGATAAGTGAAGATGAGAATGACAAGAGTGCGAGTTGCAGCACGAATACGAGCCTGACATGTTCATTATATAATTACAAAAATATAAATAAAACTAATAATATTAAAGTTCTACCTTCTTCTGTTTCACATGCTGCACATCCAGCATCTGCCCATTCTTCTCTCTGATCGGCTTTCTAAAACAATAACAAATTACTAAAATATTCAGATGAGTATTATTCTCACTTGAGTTTCCACACGAGAGATGAAGTGAGGAGGAACAGGAAGAAGAAAGGAGCAATGATCGTAGTGATTTGACTCCAATTATTTATTTAAAATACTTTTTACAAATTGTCAATCGTACCGGAAATGGAACCGGAAGTAGGTTGCGTATATTGTATATGCGGAGTTCGTGAGGAGTTCAGAGGGCCAAATTTTGTATTCCGCCAAGTGACCCGTGCAATTCTCATTTCGTTCGATCTGTAAGAGTTTTTTTGTTGATTTCTTATTTTGATAATTGCTTTAGAAACCTACCGTGAGCTCGAAATAATAAGGTCCTTTCGTGATGAGACCAATGGCGAAGGGAAGAAGCACGAACCAGCGACGATTTTTCTAGAATATTCATTTGTTAAAACATTATTATTGTAATAAATTACACAAACCTGCAGCAACTCCACTGTCCGATGGGTGATGGTGATAGCGTATCTGAAAGAAAATCGATAATGTTTGAATGGAGAAGATCAATCATTGGCTATTCAATCGTTTGATCGTTGATAGATCATTCAGCTGAATCTCAACCCTTCTCACCTCTCAATGGCAGCGAATGTAATGAGATACGTGGATGTGGTCATGGCCACATGAGAGATGGCCAACATCGGAACCACGTACGAAGCCCTTCAATTATTGTTTAGTTTTTTGTATGATTATATAATAATCTGCATTGATCATTTGTTCACCCCTCAGCCTAGTCTGAAGAAGCGAGACCAGACCTCAACACGATAATTACGCTCCCATTGCGTCTCTTGGATGGAATCTTCCTCTCTTTCTTTCTTTTCGTCCAAGTGTGAACTTTGGAATCAAACAATTGAAGATTCGCCCCCGGAATCGCGAGTCGGTGTCATTTTGACCCCAGTTGGAAGCACAACGCTCAACCATGCGAAATTGAAATTAAGCTTTCACCAAGCACTTCTTTCAAGGGAATTGTTTGAATCCCATTGCTGATATTTAATATCCAAAGGAAGAAAGAACTCCATAGAGGAGTTTACACAACCTCTTGATGCCTCCTTCTGCAGTTTACGTGAGAATTCACGAACACAAATAACACCATTAAAGGACACCGAAAACCCTGTTTTCTGCCTTGTCGACACGATTGTTTCATCACTTATTCAGCACAAAGGAAGCACGGATGTGCCGGAATTTCATTGGATTAAATCACGCTATTCGCCCATTTCGACTGATTGTAAACACGCTATGTAGTATCCAGTGTAGCATGGGGTTAATTCGAGCAGAAGAGTTGCAAATTTTCGTTTGGAAGTCCAAGAAACATCTCTTCATTAGCTTATCCGATTTTCATAGTCTTGTAATGAATAGAATGGATCAACTTCTCACCACATCCACTTGAGTTGATAGGAAGCAGTGAAATTGATCATGACCATGACACTCATTAGAGCAATGTAAGAGATTCCCATGAAGACATCGAAGAAAGCGAGGAGGAGAAGATAGAGATTGTACGAGTTGCTGCAATAGTATCATTACGTCACTCTTTAGTCTCCTATTCACTATCCTCATTCAGATTCTCTTCAAAGCAATGACATAGTCTTATTGCGTGCTGCTCTATTTCCAATCACATCTGGGTACAACCAAACCCAATACGGAAATACCACTATTTAGTCTCGATATCTTCTCTATTTCGGATATGTTTACACCCCAACCCCAATCTCTCCAGTTTGCTTTCTCTTCTCTTCTCGGATCCTCTTGCAGGCCCACAAAAGCAGCGGAAATCATCCATTCGGTTTCGCATTTCGTCCTCCAATCTCGCGCCTTCTTCCCATCATTGTTGGCCCACCCACGAAAACAGTGAGGGCCCAAGTAAAAACAGAGATTATTATGTGACAAGAGGCCGAGTGAATAATAGGGGGACCCCTTCAGACCTGAAACGAGAAGTTCCTAGAATGGGGCTGGTTTTACATAGGGTTATCACATTTGTATGCTTATAAAACCTTGGATTCAGTGGGAATCAAGCCTCCGACTCTGGTTCTACGACACCTTGTTTCGGAGTGAACACGAAGTAAATTCGTCTGGCCCTTGGTCTCCCATTATGATCTTCGAACCACTCCTTCGCTAACCACAGCCCCTAAGTAAAAACAAAGATTATAATGTGACAAGCGTCCGAATGAATAATGGGCAGACTTTGTCGAAGAAAAAGTTCTGTCTGTTA
This sequence comes from Pristionchus entomophagus, assembly GCA_036245825.1. Classification (NCBI taxonomy): domain Eukaryota; kingdom Metazoa; phylum Nematoda; class Chromadorea; order Rhabditida; family Neodiplogasteridae; genus Pristionchus; species Pristionchus entomophagus. Next base: position 20,789,738 of record BTSX01000001.1, on the reverse strand, counting down.
TTGTGTCTCTTCCCCATTTACTCGGTGCACACTGAGGTGTGAGAACCTCACCGTCTAGAAAACAGGGTCTTTCTGCTGAGTATTGGCATGGATTGGGCGTGGATTTGGGAGCAATGAAGCAAGGCGTGAAAGCGCCAAGGGCAAGGCACATAACAAGGGGCTTACGACGGTCTGGACAGCCCACTTAAAACCATAGATCCCGGAGTGGAAATAGAGATTATGTATGATGTGACAAAGGCCCAGTGAATAATGGGATCTTCAAGAGAGAGGGAATGGAGCCAACAAATAACGGAACAAAGTGAAATAACTGACCGATGTTGTCTACTTGTCGCGAACAGAGCGAAAATGAAGAGATTCTCAACGATCGAGATGATAGAGACCTACAAATATATTAATTATTGTTTAAATGTAATTTTAATCCTCACCGATCCTCCGATCACAACGCACAGCCAGAAGCGTTCCGTGAGAAAATCCGGATCGACCTAAAATTGCGATTTATCCTTTTTTAATGTCAAATTGTTCAATTGAAATCTCAATTGTGGATTGGCTGTTTGACCTACCGCATCGCAGTCGGCTGCTGCAGTTGCTGTAGCTGCAATTTCAGCTGCAATTGCCGTGGTCTCGGGCTGTGGGAAGGCGATGGTAGTGACCGTGAGGTCGTCCATTCTGAAGAAAAAGAAGGAATGAGACCAGGAAGAGTCGAGTAATCAACTGCATAATTGAGAGGAGGAAAGGACTAATCAAACAAAGAACAAGAGAAATTGTCACGCGAATGCCGATGCTAGTAAATTTTCTATTAGGCCTAGTGAGAAATGCGATCGGCGTGGGCCAAACTAGAAAAGTGAGGAGCACAGTCTAGTTTCAGAGGAATTGAGATTGGAACGGATCGAGTAATCGGATAGGAGACGGAATCTTAAAGAAAGGAATACATCGTGCACTGAATTATGCAGAGAATGGGACAATTCAAGGTCGGTACGCGTTCTTATCTTTATATGACCAGAAATCTTTAGGAAAAAAACAACTATAACACGCTTTAAGTACAGTATTCGTTTGATGGATTGAGTCGGCTACATTCTTCGAAAAGTGCTTGCGCTACGAAGATTGCGCTCACACTGAAGACGACTATGGGTAGAAGTCATAAGGGGCACGTCTCCAAGCAGCCAATAGAGATGAGGATGGAGACTTCCCGGTCACTAGAGAAGTGTTGCCAATGAGGCTAATGAGAAGGAGAGAGAGAGGGGAAGGTCGTTCAGATTCAAGCTCATCGCCAGTCAAGAAATGGGCGTGAATGTCTGAGATTCAACGGGTCCCTCAGCCTTTTGTTGATTCAAAACAACGAGGGAATTAAACCAAGAACCTCCGATATCTAATCCCCCTCGCTCCTCTAACTGTATTCTTCGTCAAATCTGATAGAAGGAACGTGGTCTAGACGTTCCTAGATAATGATGAGTCAATTACAGTGAGGGAAATGGTCGAGAAGCACAGTTGAAGGTCAAATTGAATGCTTCGCCATAACAATGATGTGCAGAATCAAGTCTGCGCAGACTCAAGTGCCTTCATGAAGCGGAGTGTCGAACGTAGAACTCGAGATACGGGAAAGAAGGGAAGGAGGGAAGGAGGGTCAAAGTGAGGATGGAAGGTGGTTGGATTCGCGTGGGAAGATCGTGCGAGCAGCTATTTGTCACACATCCGTTTGGAAAAAGAAGAAGAAGAACCACCGAGTTGTGTAATCGAACCCCGGATGAGTGAAGTTTGATGAGTAGAGGAGGAAGGGATGAGATTGGAAGAAAAAGAGGAGATCCGAGTGCGAATTATTGCAAGCGGAATGGCCTCGTTTGACTCTGCGGCACAAAATAACTGAAGTCGTTCATCGAAATTCGAGAGATCCTATGACTAATGGGAATGGGAATAAACATATTCGTATAGCGACATTCATATGTGACGTTGCGATCGTCTGATCTGAGTGAAATGTCGGAGATGAAAGGGCCCAAAGGCTTGTCTACGAGGGTAGATCTTCGACCCCTTCCTCTTGTTCCTTAGAGGATTACAATGGATAATCAAGGAATGCCCTCTCTTCCCTCGAAGCGAAGACCCAGTATTTGCTGAGAAACAACGTCTAGCCTATGGGTAAGACGAGGAAAGGAGAAACCCTACGTGACAAGACCCAAAAAAGTAATCGCATTGGGAGCAAAACAATCAAAGGTTCGATGAAACAAAGCTCAGCGAGACGTCATCAAAGGATGCGGGGGTGGAAGAAAAGAAGCAGAAATAGAATGAAAAGGCAAGAAAAGTGACAGTAGTATTCAAAAATGAGCTAGAGCGGAAGCTGTAATCATCAGAATATTGTTCGGGGATCTCGGCATAATCAGACATGATTATCATTATTATGGGAATATCACTACCTGATAAGCATAATTGCTCATCAACGATCTCACCTGAGAGTGGGTGGTTGGAGTCAAAAGAGGAATCGAACTGTCCCTTCTCTCCCTTCACAAGTTCTTAACGTAAATAATGTATTCATGTTTTGTGTTGGGGCGGTAAAGTGGAAGGAGAGAAGGGAAGGAGTATATTCACTCATGAAAAGAAGAGTCTATGAGCATGTAATGATGGGGGGGGGGGGGGGGGGATCGCCAGGTCTTTATGAGGAGAAACCCCCCAATAATCTCGTATGGCTACTCAATATTGACGACTACGTGTGTGTCTAGTAGACCCATTTCATTCAATGAGTTTTTTTTCGAGAGTCTGTCATTTTTCCGAATTTCTTTGTGTAGACAGCCCAAACAAGTAAATTTACGATCAAGCACAACATCTCAGAATGAGTCTCGAGTTCACACTAAATAAGACGACTCGAATAGCGTGACCGCAATTAGCGCTAGGGCAATTGGAAACGACGACATCGGGGTCAGAATACACTCATGGGAGGTAATGAGAGAAGAAACGTTCCTCTATTCACTCTTGTGTTTACTTCTTCTCTTTTGTTTTCACTCGTCGACTAATCACGAATCCACCTAAAACCACTGTCTACTGTGTATACGCAGATAGACAAAGAAAGGGAGAATCTAAGGGAATTCTAATCGAGTACGGTAGAAGGTGCGAAAACATCCGAGGAATCCATCAAAACCCGGTTTGGTAGAGAATCAGAGATGAATGGCCAATTAACGAAAGATCTAAAGGGAAGTCAACAGTACGTGTCCTATCTCAAAGACTGGAGCGAATTCCTTGAATGGAATGGAGAAGAAGAGAGGGGAAGTGGTTATTCACGCTGGAGAGAGAATAGAAGCTATTACAGGGGGAAAGGGAAGCGAAGATCGGGGGAGGGGATGGTTGGAAGGGGGAGGTGGAGAGGAGGAGGGGGAGGGGGAGGGGGAGGGGGGAGGGGGGAGGAAGGGATCACAGATTCCGAGGAACGATTTGCATCTGCTTCCTCAAACAGCCTCGCTCCTACTTGTAATTCACCTGGTGGATCGACGGGAAGGACAGAAATGACGAATGGAGCGAGTAGAGAGAGAGAGAGAGAGAGAGAGAGAGAGAGAGAGAGAGAGAGAGAGAGAGAGAGAGAGAGAGAGAGAGAGAGATGATCAGAGGGAAGGAGGAATCAGTGGAGCAGAGTCAGAATGGGTCTCAATGGGAAATATCGTCGTCATGACTGAAACGTAGTCTAGATGGCTCAAAGACAAGATCCGTGCCCCTCCCCCCTTCCCCCCTCCCCCTTCCTTCCCTCCATCTTCTATTCATCCACTGACCGGATTAATTGAGACGATAAGCCCTCCGATGGTCATGTGAGAAGAGGATGCGCGTAAGCAGAGACACGACTAATTCCATTTGCACAAATTAATAAAGGGACAAAAAAGGAGAGATGGAGTCTCATGCTCAATGAAAAGGATAGATGAGTGGAATAACCGGGGAGGAAGCAAGATAAGAGGAAAACAGAACGGAATTAGGGCGTTTTGGTGAGGGGAGGAGGAAGGGAGGGATTACTGTATGGAGTGGGGATGGAAGACCTACAAGTGAATAGAAGATCTCATTAGTAAGGGTGGGCCAAGAGGGCGTATTCACCAAGTACGAGGCACTTCCCATCCACCGAAGGGGCCAATAGACAGACGGAGCCCGAGGCGACAATAATTTCAGGGCCAACCGGAATTCCGGAAGTTTGCCAAGCAGCGCGCGAATTTCTGAAACCGAGCCCGCGGATGTGCGAACTCGCATTCGGAAGTGAAGAGAATGGAGGAGAAATGAGGGAGGAAACAGTGTCTGGAAGGGGGAAGCAGAGAGGCATGATGGGAGGGGGGAGGGGGGAGGGGGGAAGAATGATGCCGGAGGATAAACCACGAGTTCCGAGCATGGTGAAAGAGCTTGCTGGTGGCCCATTCATGGCCATTGCAGGATACGGTTGAGGGAGAGAGGACTATTACTGGCTGCAGAAATAACTGCAGATAAAGCGAAAAAGAAGAATATACATGACGGACGTCGTTGACCTTCCTCCTCCGAACACTTCTTCTTCTTCTCCTCCGCCCACTCGTTTGCATTCATTATGGCGACTTTTCTCTTCTCTGCTGCTGTGGAACAATCGCTGAGATTTGGAATGTCTGTTCAAGACGGGGGAAGTGCAATTAGGATTGAAAGCACAACAGGAAGGAGAGCAAGCGAGAAGGAGGAGGAGGACAGGGGGGAGGTGGGAGGGGGGGGGGACCCATCAGAAAGGACTAATTAGAAAATGTGTAGAAGAGTTGCTCTTGGAATGTTCAATGGACTGTTACAGAAAGTAATCAAAGCAATACACGAAACTCCTGCTGAAGGAATGAGTAGACAGCTGCTGTTGAATGTTGAAAAGAAGTAAGAAGTATTGAAATGTTCCGCGCGCATCCGGAAATTCATTAATGATCGAGAGAAAAAAGAGATGAGAGGAAATGGATGATGAGGTATAGAAGGAAGGAGGAGGAGGAGGATTGGTGAGGGGAGATCTTGTCTTTGTCTAACAACCATTCCACCACGATCTACAATATTGAATGAGGAAAGAACAGAGAACGAAAAAATTCAGAACAAGGGGGATTCTGCATGTTCGCTAATTGATCAAAAGTGTTGCAAATTGGGCCGCGCTAACGCATGGACAAACTACTTCCTGAGAGGGTTATTGCAAGTTTTGAGTGTCTGGAGGAGCGGATTCTCTTCCTCGAATTCTTCCGAGTAAACAATCAAGACGTAAGCAAAGAATTTCTGCGAGAACGCCTCGGGGCGCTGGAGGCAACACAATTATTATGATTATTCACCTCCATTTCCGGTAAAAATGTGCAACACTGTGTAAAAACAGATGCGTATTCAGACATCACTTAGATGGGATTGGACAAAAGTGAACAGGAGAGATGGAGTTGACTCGTTTACACCATGGATTCGACCATGCGACAAAACTTCCGAAAGAGCCCATGCTTTCTGGTATGTCCCCTCACTATGGAATCGCGCATTTAGGCGGAGAGTCACGAGGATTCGAATGAGGATCTTCTGTCTGGAGGGGCTTAGTCAGACTCAGTCCAAGACCGTCCCCCCTCCCCCTTCCCTTCCCGATGAAACTGCCTGCCCCAATTAGTGTTGATGCAGTACTGAGATGATTGAGGGAGACTGGAAGACGGGTATAGGAGGGAAGTGGAAGGATTAAGAGGGACTAGGAATCAGAAGAGAACGAGGGAAGGTCAATGACTGAGAAGGGAGGAATCACGGACTGTAGGAGAAGAAGACACGTCTACAGAAGAGAAAACAATGAAGGCAAAAAGAGAAGAACGTGCGAAGTAAGGAGGGTGAAGTCACCGCGTAGTTGCGAACTACGGGCAGCGATGTCTTTCCCACTTCTCAATCCAATCGAGTATTCATTCACCTCAATCTTCGGTCATTGCCAAGTTTTTCCGAATGAAGTTTGTTCTATTCTCGTTGTCTACCGTAGTAATAGCCAAGGACGTGCATAATCGTCCATTCGTCTCAGATAGGCGACCAATAAGTGGAAAGTGTGTTCACTGCCGATGTTTTGAACTCTACGGTGTAGTGAATTCCGAACGGCGACCTAATAGAATCTGTGACGTTCGTTATTGAAGACCGAAAGACCGAGTGTGCTTGCACTCGTTTCACCGCAAGACAAAATCTGGCGAACTGGAAATTTCGCGTGTTTCATAGAGAAAAGACGAGCATCGAATATGCTATTTGTGTGTCGCTTGAGTGGATCGTGTCATGATTATGCAGCTCCTTCTCTATTCCCTCACTTTACTACGGTAGACAGACGGGGAGAAAACAAAGTTCATTCGGCAAAACTTGGCACTGACCGAAGATTGAGGTGAATGAATACTCGATCAGATTGAGAAGTGAGGGAGGGGGGGGGGGGGGGGGTTGAGTGAAGAGCGTATGAAGGGGATCGGATGGATATTCTCTCGCCCTTGTCACAATATGCCCACTCCTAGTGATTGAGATGACGAGAGGGGGCGAGATTGACTACTGAGGTCTCTTTGACCTGCTTCTCTACTATTCACAACCCAGACTGGGGATTGAATAACAGCCACAAGATCATCTTTATTTTGATGATGGGCAGTCCAGAGAAAGTCCATTCACTGGTAAAGACAGGATGCAGAAGGGGAGAGACCATTTCCCATGAAGTCTACAGCTGCCCATCCCTTTTCACTACAAATACAGACCCTTCTCCATTTGACAGAGTACAGGTTTCATGTAGTTAATAAATAATACATGTCGTCAGAATACATGGTAAGTCCAATATATTATGAGTTCACAATAAAGAGATTCTCAGACTCTCGTTTGTGTTGCGAATCGGACGCGTCCTCAGAGAAAGAACCCATTGTGTGAAAGATGAATAAATAAGGAAGTGATTGAGAGAAGGGAAGAAGAAGGGACGATGAGTGGGAAGGGAACATTCCACTACCAAAACATGGAAAACTATTTAATTTGAGTAACGGAAATTGAGTGTTGCAGCGCACACTCCCACGTCTCCAATGCGAAACTAGAGCGAATTTCGGAGATCTCCCCCTTTGACAATAAGAATAGCAAAATAGTCAAAAAGTGATGGGCTGAGCAGGGGATTGAACCCGGGACCTCTCGCACCCTAAGCGAGAATCATACCACTAGACAACTCAGCCATATGAGAGAGTTGAGCTAGGAGAGATCATCACTTGAGGGACGGATCACGATCAGTGCACTGAGACTCGCTACAACAAATTGACAGAATTTAGAGAAAAAAAAGAGTTTATATTCATGCAAGACACAAATAGAATTGACACCATGTGTCTCACGAATGATTGAGGAGATATGATCTCTATAAAAACTATAACTTTATAATATAAAACTTTATCGAAATATAGATACCTAGAGACGGACTAAAGAGGAACAAGAAAACCGTCACTGAAAGCATAGCTGGTTTTATCCAATAAACCCAATTAAACCATCACGAATTTGAGAGACTTTCCGTCCCTCCACTCTACACTCATTTGATCGAGGAGGATCTCAAGGAGAGAAACATCATCAATTGCACGCCGATTGAACTATTCCGAAGCAATTATTTTTATTTCCGTTTGTTACTCAGATTGTAAAATAATAAACCTTCATTGTTCAGCCCTCGGAGATGCAATCAATGAAGAGGGATTGCAGGAGAGAGGGAAGATGAGATATCCATGTATCGAACGCCGCCCTATTGATAGAAGAGTAGGCCTTTCACAATTATATTTTTCTGAATTCAATATAGAAGATTTTAGGTGGAAGAACACGCTGAGAAGAAGGCGGAACGGATCAGACTGCTGAGAGAAGAAGACGAGAAGAGGTGAGACCAATTCGTGATCTATGGTCTTTGATCGATATTCGGCCAAGATTTTTAAAAAAATAGTCGATACGTTTCGATAACCTAAACCTGTTGCGTTTCGGATATTATCACTACTCTTTTTGACAGCTATTGTTAGAATCCGCGTCCTCTTTCAGATCCGCCTCGGACGCGTTATTCTCACGCGCCTGCAGCGTTTGTTTCACTAATCATCTTTGTGGTCCCATTTCCAATCTCTCTAACCTCCTTTTCCATTCTACATTTGAGAATGATAACTACTCCGTTATGAGATCCCTTTCTCTTATTTCCTCATTGCTGCACTGTGATGGGAAGAGGATACACACTACCGTCAGTGCCACATGACTCATGCTGCTGCTTGTTTATCCGTTTCATCTCCATTGTACAATTCGAAAATAAGGAGGAAGTTATACATTGGCACTAAAGGAAGAGCAATCGTCGCATGAAAGATGAACTAGTACATCAATGATCGAAGGCCTCCCGTACACTGAGGTAAGCACCGTCGGGGAAAATAATTCATGACAACTAATAGTATAATTTTTTTGACTCAAGAAATCTTTATATTTCTACAAGAAACATAAATCTACAACTCTATACATAATCTATGGAAATAAACTCATAAGGTACAATTGAAGAAAAGGGAAAATACACAATTCATTTTCAGTGATCGATAATGAATCGATGTTCACTCGACTACCGTACTCCTTTCATTCCGAAGTCGTCGCTCCCTCTTCACACTCCACCAGTTCCTCCTCGTAGGACACCGAATTGGCTGCAGACTCCTCGACTCTACAAAGATCAAAGATAAGTGACACAATTGCTGATGAATAAAAGATTCAGGTATTTAAAGAGATAATGTACAAATTCCGTCCGATAGACAAATAAGCCACTATCAAATCTCTCTCTCTTACCCCTTGGTTCTTCTCTTGTCTCTTCCTCTCTGGACTACAGACTGTTCGAAGGTCGGCACGAGGATTCCACGAGGATTCGTAGTGCACGCAGAGTCTCAAAGGAACAATACTGTCAATGAGTCGAGAAGGGTTGAATCAATACATTCAATACTACCTTCGTCTGTACCAAATCTTCTCACGGCACCACAAACTGCATCTACCGTACCCTCTCCCTCTACCGTATCCCTACCGCACCGTCTCCTCCAGCCGATTCTCTGCTATCTCCGATTTGTGCCTCATTCACGGCTTCCGACAGGAGCTGCAGGCACTGCGCACCCTGAGAGAAGAAATGGATAAATACAATCGACTACCGTATCATCTCATTATTCCTATTCCACTAGAAACACACTTTTTATGGTTCCTTTCAATCCCCTCCCGTAATTTCTATGTCATCAATGTCATCTCAGTAGCTCTCCCTCTCTCCTTTCTCCTCCCTTCCTCTCCTCACCCTCTTGTTCTCTCGGTCCTGGGCAGAGTCAGGAGCACGCGTCTCCGTTGCCAGCACTCTGAGAATATACAATTAATTGCGTGAAATCAGACATGATGGAAACTATAGACTTCTGTGCCCTCACACACAAACGCAAGTATTTATTCGCGAATGAGAAACGATAACAAGCATGTGACTAGCTATTCATGCTATTCAATGTCAACAATGAGAAATTTATTGTGAAAATACGAACTGAAAATCGTCGAATAGTCAATCGAACTAATATATACAGTATCCCAATTCTTCCGTACCTCGCCAAATGGGTGAGTTTCCTCCACCACTCGGTGTCATTGTGAGATCGATGGGAGAAGCACGAGACCTTCTTCAGTTCGATCATCGGAGTAGCACGGATGGACGAACCCTGGAGACCTGAAGAGAGGGACGCAATTTAGGAGAAGGAACAGTCTTCCCGATACTTTGAGATGTTATGAGCATTAGCAATCTCGCTCGCTATCTTCTTTTCAATATTGAATGGGAAGAGCCGTTGAAGTATTTTCATGTCACACACGGAGTATAAACCCATAACTGTCATAATTGTGAGTCATAGACACTAGGCGACGCATCAATACAATACACACAATATTCCTCCCCCGTCTCCCCCCCCCCCCACTCCTCCTCACCAATCATGACAGTTCCCTCGTTCTCGCTATCGGGATGGGGTTCCTCCATGAGCATCGTGCGGATCGACGAGAGCGCCTTGGGAGTAATAATAGTTGAATAGTAAGATCAAAGCTTCACCAGTCCATTTTCTCCCGTAACTACGTTTAATTGCCCATCGCTTGTGTACGGTGAGTGCGTCATCGCAAAACATATATTGTAAGGAATACTGCTCACCTTGGCTCCCATCCTCAATCCCATCTGTCGATCGAATACGGAGGGAGCTCCGCCCTGCTGGACATGGCCGAGAGTAGTCAGACGAGAGGACATCTGGGATAGAGAGAGAGAGAGAGAGAGAGAGAGAGAGATTCCATCAAATCAAGAAGCTCGTCTATGATACATCCGTAACCCACGTTTTTCAACCTTCCCTTATTCATTGTTCTGTGAAGCGTTTGGGCACAATAAATCAGTATAAGGATGCAGGCAATTAAATGTAATGCCTCTCCTCACCTGCGTGCTCTCTCTGAATATCTCGAGTGCCTCTTCCGATTTCATGTGACATCCCTCTCCTCTCACCATCAGATAGTGATGAGTGCCGCGACGCTTCACGCGATGCTCCGCTTCCTTCAACATTTCTTATTTGGCTTCCTTCAACATTTCGTGGAGCTCACTCATCGCGCGTCTCTGTCCCCTTCGTTCTTCCTAAATCTCACTCAAGTTTTGTGACTAGGACAATCGACAGATGGAACGCGTTTTCTTCTGAAATCGTAACAAGCTCACAGAATGCATTCCGTTCTTATTTCTTGTCTCTTCCTTCTGTCTCTTTCTCTCAAGAGTCGCTTCTGCGTCTCTAATATTTTACCTACCCGCTGCATCCTCCAAAACCCAAACCCCCACCGTCTCCTCGCTACAACGAAGACGGAAATCCACCAATCAATCACGAAGTCACCGAATCATTCCCTACACCAATACCCTGGCGGATAAATAATTGAATTGAATTGAATTGAATTAGATTAATTTACATCGATATCATTCACGATTAAAAACGAGACAAAATTGTGCTACGTTGGTTCTCTAAGAGTCATAGCATGGTACACATTTGATTCTGGAGACTTCCAACCGTACCCCTTCCTCCCCTCAACCGTACCTCTCTCTGTCTCTCTACATCCCTCTCGTAGACCTGCTCCTCGAAGATGTGGATGCTGTCGGCAGCTCCTGCAATTAATCTCATCTTGTTCACCCGTAACGCATCCAAATCCATAAATGCGAAATAGCGGACTGAACCATCCCTCTGAACCAAACAATTAAAGGGCACAGATTTCATTAGAATTTAGCGAAGATTCTAGTCCTCTAAATAACTGTCATCAATAATCCCTCCCTCCATTCCCCCCCCCCCCACCATCTGCTCACCCGCGAGTCCTCCCATGGCCGCCAGATACCCGCACTGGCCTCCCATCGTCTCCACGATGAATGCACTGCAGAATGGGGAGATATTTGGAACCAGATAAGATATTATTTTACCTTAACAAGATGTTCACCCCCTCATTGACAAATTCAAACATGATGTTGAAACACCAAGTTTCCAGTGCTTCTCGTGCCTCAATCCACCAAGGTTCTCCCCATCGCTGTTAACAATTCCATCGTGTCTCTCACCGTTTCCTCGTTCCGGTTCCACTCTGCTTCACGTAGTCAATCAGTCTGGCGATCTCATTCAGTGCCGTGTCTGATCCAATCGATACACGAGTACCTCAAAATCAATCAACGTTTGGTTTATTGAGAAAAATTGCGGAAATCCTTCTCATCATTTAATCCATCGGTAAGAGTGTGCAGAATTTTAGAGACCTATGGTTTATTCCTCTCTCTCCTTCCCCCTCCCCTTCTCCTCATCCTCACCCGGCACATTGTTAGAGATGGTGGCGGGGACGACGGCGATGGGAATGCGCAGTTCGGGGAGGAGCTTGCGATGGAAGGAGAGTGCCAGAGAGGCAGAGTACGCCTCAACGGAGAGGGTTGGATATTATTTTATTATAAAATAAAAGAAAACTATTACCTCGAATCCTCCGACGATGAGCAGTCCCTTGATATTGTAGTTGGAGAGAGTGCCCGCGATGGCGTACGGCTCAGTCACCTTCTCCTGCAATTAATATTCCATTTTCGTTTCCCCAATCCCTTCATCCCTCAATCCCTCGTCCCACTCACTTTCTTCGTTCCCAGCATGGATCCTCCCTTGCTAACCCAGCCTGCCACCGACGACCAGTCCAGTTTCTGCAAATTAACTTATTTATTTTATTAATAATAATAAAACTTCTAAAACCAATCTACCGTAACCACTTTGACTACCGTATCCCTCTCCCCCTCCCCACCTCACCTCAATCATTCCACTGGCCAATCCGGTGAGTGAATCATGCACTCCATACACCTCATAGCCCGCGGCCAGAGCACAACGGACGAAGGAGTGAGTCACCGCGTTCATTCCTGATGAGGGGAGAGAGAGAGATGGTATGGGGAGATATTGGAGTAGAGACATGGTTTGAATGTCTACAAAGATCAACCACTACAGAGAGACACTAGAGAATCCTCTTTATTCCCTGTAGCCATTAAAAGCAGCATCAATTGTGTTTTCAAGAGAACAGGGGATTCCATCAATAACGTAATTTTTCGACCCCCCCTTCTCATCTACAGTACCCGCAGCTGGCGCGCCGACATGCAGCACGGCGAGCGCCATATTCATCGTGGCCGGCGGCTCGGGAGTCTTGTCGGAGGAGGGACCCAGCCGACCTGAAGAGAAAACGAGTACAAATGGTGTCAATTACTAAAGCTTAATGGTCCAGGTCTACACGAGCTCCAAATGTGTTTCAAAAGATCGATTATGTACGTGCGCCCGCTGTTTGATATGAGCAACCAATCATAACCCCCTTCTACCGTACCCCTTTGACTGACCCGACTTGTTCTTCTCTTTCTCGCTTCTCTCGCTACTCTCCTTTCCACTCTCTTCCTTGGCATTGATCATGCTTGGACTGGATCGAATATTCATGACGGGAGAGACGGCAGGGGAAGAGAGACCAGAGGAGGATGAAGAGAGGGAAGAGATCGAGGACGACGAACGCGATCTGATCAGGGATACTGTAGATCAACAACTACAGTAATTCCTATTTTGGATCGATCAAAACTGATTCTCCTCCTCTGCTCACCTCGACAGAACTGCCTTCGATGCTGCTATCTCACTCGTTGACTGCAGATACTCCACCTGTAATGTATATTTGATTATCTAACTTTATCCATTTTTCATCATAATAATATCGTTGTATTTATGATTCCCCCCGAGGAACTTTTTTTTTCTATATTCTGAGTGTATCCATTCTCAGACTCTGACATAAAGAGACTGGATGAGGGACAATAGGGGGAGGAGTAGCCCTTTCCCAGTGGCAAGACTCCCGTTCGGAATCCCTATTCCGATCTTGAAATAAGCCCAGGGTCTTTCTTCGATCCCTCGTACTTCTGTTCTGGTATCTAGTTCATTCGACATGGTTCTAGTTAGCGTGGCAACTGGTCGTCGAACCTCCTATTGTCCGCAGGGATATCTCCAGTTGGCAGAGAGGGTGAGCTTATTCATAAAACTTTATTAGAATCCTGTGATAAAAAATACGCAACCCCTCTACAGAGCTCTGGTCCGTGTACTATCCCTGGTTTTGCGGAAGGTGATATCATTGACTTTGGTGATCCCATTCGTATCATGCTCAGACCGAGTCGCTGGGGCGACGTATTATTTTTCCTGGCCTCTCGCGGAGATACCAGCCACGGATATCCCAATCCCCAAACGTGAGTTATACATCTGCCCAATATTTCAGCATAAAAATGATCTCAGAATGACCAATGTGGTTCGATGTGGTGGCTACTACATCTGTATATCTGAAGGACTTATTTGGGCGTTCAATATGATCACTGCAGCGTGGGACGTTGCGGTGGTTCAGAATTCAGAGGAATATGTGCGTTTTTTTCACAAAAATAAGTTAAAGTTTACAAAACAAGTTATAATGTTGTTAACTTTGTTCAGGGGTGGGAGCCAAGTTCCCGACGAGACCTTCTCCGTAGCGAAGATGGAAGATTTCAATTAGTGAAATTCTTGCCAAGTCGGGCCAACTGTGATCGAGTGATCATTCATGAGTACGATATTCACGAATCAAGCCCTGATTCTCACAATCTCCACATCAATACACCCCTTCTGCCATCCACTAATCGAGGTAATCCGAGTCATCATCATTACTAAATGACTGATGGCGTACTATTCCAGAGGAATCTGAGCCCGCTCTCTCCACAACACCAATGCAACCAACCTCAACCGTAACTGAAGTTGAAATGGTGACTACCAAACTCACCGGTATACAGGTATCCATCCCAGATGAAGACATAGTGTAAGTATCATTCGAGTTGTTTAATCACTACACGGCCCATTCCAGATCAGATTTCTCCTCATGCAAGATATGTTTTACCAACTACGGTTCCCGTGAGCGATCAGCCATCATTCCGTGTGGCCATGTCGCCTGTTGGGACTGTATCCGTAAATCGTTCGAAGCGAGAAACAATTCTTGTCCTTTCTGCAGAGGAAACGTCCAGAAACTGCTCAGACTGTACGAGGGATAACCCCGTTCTCTATGTCAATCGATATTGTGCATTTTCAATACCCTAGTTGATTGACGTTCGTATAAAGCGACATCCGTTCGATCCTCGAAATCAGGTATTCCCTAACTTCCCTTCCTTCTCATTCATCCTCACCTTTTCTGCGAATGTCTTTCCCCTCAGACGGACGACGGCGTTGAGATCGCCCTTCTCGAAGGCAGTTGCCACCTCAACATCAACCATATCAATCACTGGTGATCCCTGATATCCAGCCATTCCTCCTCTTCATTTCCCATTTCCTCTATCTAGTGCTGTGGAGAGTCTAGAGATCAAACAAAACGAAGAGTCTCGTCTCCCCCCCCCCCCTTCCCTCACCATTTTATTCCTCTCAATGGCCTTCCCCAATGGGACTCTCTTCAGTTTGTTGCCCTCGATCCCGATCACGTATGCCTCAGTGCACAGAGTCGGCTGAAATGCACAAATATTACTCAAGTTACAATAAATTCGACCGGAGATCTAGTGCTTGTAACACTTGTCATCTTATCGCGCGGATAATATTAAATGCTGGAAATGTTTGGAACCAATCTGGAACCAGAATCTACGAGAAGAGCCACTCTCGGTGCAAATCTCACCCGGAAAATTAATCTCTGCTACTCATTATCATAACTTGGGCACTATTGATCGACTTCTTCATCCTAATATGCCCCTCTCACCTCGATGACAGTATACACAGCCTCTGCCCCCATCCTCGTTCCCAGCAGCCGATCAAGGAAGGAGGCCCGCCCTCCTCGTTGCACGTGGCCCAGTTTGGTGATTCGAGTGTCGAACTGAGAATGGGATGAGGTTCATTCACTCCATCGTTACTCGCTCAAAAAGAAACTTAAAATCGCGAGAAATGAGCTGTATCGATCTCCATATAAATCAAACTTTTGCGATGCTTGGGATACCACTTTGCTTCCGGGTACAATAAAACATTCGTCTAATAACTAAAAAAGAATGTCTCTCATCCCCTCCTCTCACCTTCAACTTCTCCTCCACCACTTTCTGCACTGCCTCAGGGGTGATCTTGTTGCCCTTGTCATCCATCGCTCCCTCTGCCACGATGACCACATTCAGTCGACGACCGAGCTCAACGAGGGTACGGTAGACACTGGTTTGGACTGGATCGATCGATGGGTACCGTACCGTTCTCATCATGGCGAGCCGATTACACATGGTTGTCTGCCAGTCGGATCCGGCCGGCCACTCAGGGACGAAGACGAAGTCTGCCTCTGTGGCGAGAGCAGCCGTGAGGGCGAGATACCCACACTGACGACCCATCACCTGAGGGGAGGGGAGGTGTTAGTGAAGGGAGACAAGGACTAGATCGTCCTGGTTATCTATTTACGAAATACAATGGCTTGTAGAGAATACATTTAAAAACAGAGTTCATTCCCGCGGCATTCTTTAGAACTAGATTCGCCAATGTGAATAATGTATGAAATCGCTATGATTCTCCGCGGTTACAAATGATTTGATGCACAGATGAAACAGCAACCAACGAAGACAGTAGCGACCCCCTTCCCCCGTCACCTCGATGACGAATGTCCTCTGATGGCTCTGTGCCGTGTCCACCACTGCATCGATGGCCTCAACGATGCGAGTGAGGGCTGAATCGGCCCCGATCGTCATGTCGGAGGAGGCGAAGTCGTTGTCAATCGATCTCAATGCCAATAGTACTAATAACATAGGACCGCATGGTTTCTATCATGACATGCACAGCCTTCTCGCTATGTCTGCAGAGGGTGCGATTTATAACACGGATGAAGAAAACAAATGGCCTAGGCCATGGTGACTCACCCCACGATGCCCACCACCGACAGTTTCATGCATCTTTGTGCCCTCTCCACACTCATCTTGTCCAGATCCACCAATTCATCCATCAACTGCGCCCACTCCGATTGAAGTAACTGAAGGGGAATGTAGGAGGTTTTACATATCAAGCGAGTTTACATCGTCTAGAGACGTGCACTATTAGTTAGAACTATGAAACCCTACTGTCCTTCTAGCAGCATCTCCCAATTCATGCAATGGACGATATCTCACCTGCAGTCCCGTGAGTGATCCGTCTCCTCCGATGCAGATAAGGGCATTGATCTCATTGAGAGCCAGCACAGAAGCTGCCTTAAGGGAGAACCATTCCCACAACCAACTTCCAGAGCCAAATCATCAATTATCCACCATCTAGAACTCTCGAGATACTGTAGAATGGCAGACCTTGAGTCTTCCCTCCTTGGTCATGAACTCCTTTGATCTGGCTGATCCGATGAAGGTTCCTCCAGTCTGGATGACATCAGCCACTGACTCCCATGTAGCACGCTCGATTGAACCCGCGATCAGACCCTGACCACATTCATTCAGCAATGAACACTTTAGACGATTGAAGAGGCAGACAACGAAATCACCTTGTATCCGTCCCTGATGTAGAATATTTCGGCGTGGTGGAAGTACGAGAGACGGACGACTGCTCGGAGAGCCGCATTCATACCTGACAACTAGGGATTACATTTGCTGCTCACTGACAAGAACACAAGATTATCATTATCATGAGGGCTGATTCAACCGTCCCTATCAGGATACCGCATAATTAATATCGCTTTCTTTCTATTCAGACGAGATTAATTCTTTTGCGTGAGTACTACGAATTGGATGGAGAAGCACTTCTCAGTGGTTACTTTTTCTCCAAAACACTCCGCAATGATCCGAACCATCTTTCAAAGGAGACAGGAAACTGATTCAATCCAGACGACACCTTAAATTCGCCTGCTTACCTTGTGCATCTCCTCCACTGGTGAGGACGGCGATTCTCTTGCCGGCCCCAGCCATACTAAACATGTATCGTTTTATTTATCCTGTCAAAAAGAAAGGCGGAGATAGATGAAATGGTGTAACAACCATTCGAACAACAAGACTGCAGGGAGAGAGGTAAACTCTTTACTTCCATCGAATCTTTGGCTGACAAGGAAACAGTAACAAAATATTAGTATTAACATCTACAACAAAAGTGAAAAATGGAGTTGGGCAAAATATACAGGTACTATGGCCAATTGCATTGATATCGAATGTGTAGACTGTTAGAGACCAGGAGCTTCGTCGAGTGTAATCGCCTCATCTATGACCTCGTCCTGATATGGAATAGGATCACTGCAGGCAAATAGAGTGAAGCAGATCCGAAATCGAGGTTTGAAGTTAATAAACGATGAGAATTAGTTATAGACCAACCTGAGTACCGCTTTCTCCTACGGTATTGAACATTGAATTATACTTCTGAGAGTATTTTCCACGGAGCTTCTCCACTCGCTTCGTGGTTTCAGCGAGTCTGCGTCTCTCCGCGGATTTCTTACGTTGGAAACTTCTAAAAATACAAATTCAAAAATCAGTAACGTAATCCCGAACTGCTATTAAAGTGAAAGATAACATTTACCCAGCGACTCTGGCCACTATTGGTTCTAGCGCGGGAAGATCTCTCTGGTCTCTGTGATATCTCTGATCACTCTCGGATCTTAGCCTCGTAACAACTTGAGGGGCAAGAAGAGTCGCATCATGCGTGGCATTCTCGACGAAAATCATCGAAGAGATCTGAAAATGAGGCAATGAAGTGAACTGCTCGAAGAGCCAGGAAACCGCGCTATAGCCTCACGAGAATCACAAACACAACGACCCTAATAAGAACAAGGATGGTATTATGTAGAACTAGTCTAAGTTAAGTGAGAGGAAGACCGAACTAACCCCTTCAACTACAGTACTGCCGAACTGCTTAGCATCGTCGCTCTTTGCGATGCACTGTTCGGATACGGGAAGTCTCGAGATGAGGTAGCTGAAATAGACCATTGCCACAGAAATGGAACTGACAACTGTTAACGTACCCTAGTTCGGTCTTTCTCTCGACCTGCTTTGGATCAGTCGACAACGCCCGGAGAGCGTTTAGCTGTGCGATCTGCTCGGCAGAGAGGTCTTCCGCCATTCTGAAACGAGTGATTATCATTAACGCGACAACAACACTCGAAAATACAACAACAAAAACAAGCAAAAACACGTGTTTTGTCAATAAGCACAACCACCGTAACTGGCCCTGAAAATCAAGATTTCCAGTTTGTCAAAAGTCCCATTTGAAATTTTTAAAATAAATCCTCTTATTCTTTATTTTGTGACTTTATTTAAAGCATTTTAATTTTCAAAATTGCTAAATTAAATAAACAAATGTAAGCGAACCTGTTTGATTTGCAAAAAATTTTTTTCTTTTTAAAAGTCAGTGCACAATTGAAGGTTGTGGTGAAGGTTACTGTAATTGAAAAAAACTAAATTTTTAAATTTTTCTTATTTGCAAAAATTTGCTTTATTTCGTCGATTTGGTTATAATTTGGGCTGATCTTTACTGTTCAGAATGGCGGAGACAGTAGTTTCTGCCAACTCGCTTGACGCTTTGACTGCGGGTTCATTGCGAGAGGAACAAATCAAAGAAGAGTCGGACGATGAAGCTCCGGCAGAAGTTTCATCGAAGATGGACACATTTCCTGATGACAACGGTGTCAAAGAAGATGAGTCTGATGATGAGGAGGCTGCCATCCTAGCTAAAGCCAAAGGTTCGCTTCAATTTCAATATAGTTTTAGTTTCAATGGATTGATCAATGGAAAAATGGCCGATGAATTCGTTCTCGGCGCTGATCGAACTTTGTCTCTCAAACTAAGCAAATTGCAGCCGAAGAAGCAGCTAGACGTGCCGCGTCCAATAAATGTGATGTCTGTGGTGAAAACGAGAAGAAATACAGGTATTTTCTTTGAACTTTTGCTTGTATCTGTATTAAACTGTTACTTACAAAATCAAATGAAATACCATTGTTTTCATTTTGTCCCTTTCAGATGCCCGAAGTGTGATGCGAGGAGTTGCTCGCTAGCTTGTAGTAAGAAGCACAAAGAAGAAGATAAGGTGCGTTTTCAATATTCGCTAGTTAAATATTCCCCCGTCTTTTCGACTACGTGATCTATCCCCTAATTTTGGACATAAATACTAACTGGTTGTGATTGAGTGTGACGGAGTCCGCGGGCCATGGCAGCCAGTCGCCAAAGTGTCCCGATTCAACGAGCAGAGAGTCAATGAAGATTCGAGGTTTCTCAATCAGGTAATGTTTGTTCATCGGGCAGTCCATTTCTGGAATTCTCTATTTATTCAATTCATTGCACATAGTCGCTCAACGTTTATCATGCTCCTTCCAGGTGGTCTCGGGAGTTCGTGACACGCTGGTTGGCAATCAGAAGATGAAGCAAGAGACGAAGACGGAGCAGTCGGATGAACTGGTCCCCATTGTCGCTCCCGAGGTATTATTAGAAGAAGGGAGATTCGAGTCTGACCGCACGTTCTGCACTCCTCATCATGACGTATTCAGGGTGACCACCCTCAACCGGAGGAGGGTGCACTTCATGTCCCGGCCATACCCATCCCCGTCATTCCCGAATGTCTCCCGGAGGGATTGAGAGAGCAGGTAACACTAGATCGATAAGTGAGTGACCTACCGTAACCCATTGCAGGCTGCTAGTTCTCCGGAACGATTCCTGATCGGGGCGTGTCACAAGAGGAAGGTGTTCATCTACTTCAATGAGGAGAAGGGACAGGACGATGCCTCTCGCCACGAACAGTTCTCCGATACCGTATTCTGGGCGGTCACCCTCGAGTTCAGGTATCCATCAAATATTACTCTTTTCAAGACCATAGTTTGCGCTTACTGTCATCTTTTGCCTGTCAATGCATTAAAGCAACTTTATGTGCGCATTCTAAGAAGCTTTTCTAAGTCTGCGAAACCTATCTTATCTTATGAAGTAGTACCAACCGAGAAATAGCACTGTATGTGAATGTGGTATGATGTCAGGAAGGAGATAAAGAATGAGGAGGGAGAGGGAACAGGCCAGTTCACTTCCTACCACTACACGGTGCAGCAAGTGCCAGAGACCATCTGCGTCAGAACGGTCAATTGTAGCTTTATTTTTATTGTAAATATTTTTTAATAATATATTTTTGAAGGTGATCAAGCAGTTCCTGAAGCCGCGTGTGCACGGATGCCTCGTGTCCAAGGTAGATTAGTTTTTTTTTCTTGGAAAAGTTTAATTGGACTCTTATTGTAATAGTGAAACGTAACTTTGATGGGAAAACTCAACGAATCTTAATAATAATTTGATTTAAAGGAGGAACTGGACACGGAGAAGCTGCAGCCATTCATCGATGCGACTGCGCCACTGGTGCGATTGAATGAAACATTTAGTGTTACGCGGTTGCACAAGGTATAAAGCTCAATAAAAACAATTATCCTTGAAGGAGGGTCAACCGTGGACTGCAGAGAACATCAACGTGTTCATGCCGGCCTATCTGAGGGGAGAGGACAAGTGAGTTTATTTATTTATTATTTTAAACATTTAATTGAGTGTATCGAACCTAGCTAGAGATGCAGAAGGAATTCCCTAATGCGCAAGCGTTGTGCAGTTGAACAGTTCTTGAGACTTATAGCGCGTGTCATTTTAGAGGGTGACGAAAAGTGATCGCTTTATTTCCTCTTTTAGTAATCGAGAAATAATTTGGCAAAGATGCGAATGTTTCGTTGTTGTGTAGTCTTTGAATCCTTGGAACGGGAATACATATGTCACTCGACAAGAAGACAGTTGATAAGTGATGGTACCCTTGAGATGATGGAATATCAATTATACATGTGAATAGTTCTTGAAACTAGGAATCACATTGTTCATTTTTCAGGTACTACACAGTGAACTCGGAGGCGGCGTTCCTCGACAATCTCCGTCAGCGAGTAGTCGTCAACCATCCCAGTCTAGTCGTCTGTCTTCAGGTATGCGTAGTCTCCTTTCTGGTTGATACAATTCTTATTGCTAATGTCGCGATATTGTGATGGCTATGTTTGCACGAAATGGATTGGTATAGTATGATTGTTCTTTCAGTCGGAACTGCCTTCGATGACAGTAATCAGTGAGGAGGAGCAGCGAATGGTGGCAGAGGCAAGGAGACAGATCAGAGATCAGAGAGTCGCATCGGCACCCAGAGGAGGAGGAAGGGGAGCTGGAGGAGGGGGAGGATTCAGGGTGAGCTAGAGATATAATCGGGCTTGAGCTAGTATTCATCCTAAATCAAAAGGGATGGTGCCAATCACATGAATCAATGGAATAATTTACAGGGAAACAACTTCCGTGGCGGCCCAAGTGGTTTCCATCAGCATGGAGGAAGGGGAGGAGGTGGTGGAGGGTTCGGTGGCTTCGGAGGAGGAGGAAGAGGAAGGGGAGGAGGTGGAGGTTAGTCTGCTATCAGTTCTATTGTAATCAACGTTGTAGAATCGTATCTGTGTGATCTAAAAATTCCTATTTTTAATTCGCTTGAATTCAACTCGTCTTCAGGATTCCGTGGTGGGAACAAGCGTCCATTCGAAGGCGGAGACCGTGGAGGATACGGTAAGAGAGGAAGAGGAGATAGAGGAGGAGGAAGGGGCGGAGGAAGACACCAGTATCGGTATGTGATAGATTATATTATTTTAAAAAAAATCATAACCCGATGAGTGTAGCCAATCGATAATATTGCAGTAACCGTGACCTGGACGACTTTGACCCGTTCGAGCCATTCGCTGGCCCCGTTGGAGCAGCCATGCTAGAGTCATGGAACTCGAGTGTGGCCAAGACCGAGCCGGATAATAGTGGAGCCGGCGGATCCGGAGCGAAGAACTACTTCCCGTCTCTGGATTCCCTCGTCGGATCATCTCCAAATAAGAACTGAGAGGAACTGTGGAATCCCCCCGATTGTTGACTAATCTCAATTGAGATGGTACCACTTTGTTGACTATTGTATGCTTTTCCATGGCTTTCTCCCCTGTTCTCCCACCCAATTGCTACCTCGGTTTAACACCAGTTTGTGTTGCACTTGAATGTATTATCGTTGATCCTGTTGCGTTGTTAGTTGTTGATTGCTGTAGTTGTATAATCAATGTTGATCTTTGATCTCATGATTTCACTCGTTAGTCCAAACTCGTAGATCATTTTCACATTCATCGTTACGTTGTTTTGCAAGAATCGCTCCACTCGAATATTTTACAATATGTTGAACTGAAATAAATTGAGACTTTTCAATCAATCGATGCGAGGGAAAGAAGGGGAGGAAAATTGGACTAGATTGGTGTACTTTGAAGACACGTAATCTATTCTGAAGAGAGGAATCACTCGTCTTCACTCTTTCATTCGACGCTCCTTCTCCCTTCACGAGTGGTCGACAGATAATGGCGGTGAGGAGGAATGAATAGGACTATAGCTGATGAGATTTTCCCTTTCAGAGACGAAGTCTTCCCTCCCTTGAATGCTGCAATTCATGCAAGGAGAAGATCACCCATGTCGATGCCATTCGTGTGAGAACCAATTATCGATCGATTGACTGACCTACCGTAATCCTCAGGGCAATGCCATATACACACTCGGTCGAGTGTGGCACAAAGCCCATCTCGTGTGCAATCGATGCAATATCAACGTGTCGGAGATCGCATTCCGGTGAGATCAAAGATCAATCTGAATGGGAGATCCAAGATCAAAGAACAATCAAACCGATTGATTGAGTGAGTCGACGAAGAACATCGGCAAACCGGTCTGTATCGATTGCCACATGATGGAGACCCATCCCAAGTGTTCGGGTGAGAATCTCTACTAATGGAGAAAGATCAAAGATCAAATGGCAGCTTGCACCAAGACTCTGGTGGAGGATGCACTCATGGCATGTGGAAGATACTTCCACAAGGTGAGAAAATATAGGTGTTAATATATTTATGATTTGAATATTGTCAGGAATGTCTCAAATGCTACTCGTGCAACAACGCGTGCAGAGGTATTTCCCCTCCGTCTCTCCCTCCATTCCATTGCCTTTTCCTCTTCTCAGGTGGTCGATACATGGTGGACAATCTGGGTCGAATCTACGATCCCGACTGTTACCTCGTTCGGGTGAGTCGATCAATACCGTCCCTTGATCTACCGTATCCCATTTAGATTCTCAGTCAGCGATACGGTATTCCCTTCGCCCTTTCGATGCATCCGCCTGCACTCTCCGAGTTGGGAGAAGGAAATTGCTAGAGAGAAATGAAGAAGAATCGATACTCACGCGATAGAATTGTCCTACCACGATAAATGATTGTAGACTCCATTTGACTTGCTACAGTACTTACACTGACGTGGCTTATCCAATGAACAATAACAGAAAACGTGACAAAAACAAGTTAGAGACAAAGGCCTGTTTGACTGGATGATCCCCCTTCTTTCACTCTTGTCTCTTTCCCCCCTCCCCAGTGGTCGTATCGATTATTTCTCCTCCTCTCCCCTCCACATACCGTATTCCATGGTCTATTCGTCAGAGAGTGCCAGGGGGAAGCCATCAGTGCAAGAGGGAGGCAACCGATACAATCTCCTCTCCTTCCTCTTTCTCGTCCTCATCCTCACCCTTATGGGCAGTCAGTTGTCGATACTTGAATACTGTAACCCTCCCCTCCATTACAGTAGTCTTCTGCCCTCGTATGCGCACAGCCGTGATCTACCCCGAAAAAGCGATCGATGACGTCATCATGCCAGATCCAGGGCCGGTGATCGGACCACACAACGATGGGAGAGAACGGCCCCAGTCTGAGGAGGAGGAGGTGAGTAGTGATGAGAAGAAGTCTACGTGAATGTTTTAGAAGCCGCAACCTACCAAACCCCCGCTGCAAAGAAAGCCCCATCCAGTGAGATTGGAATAGATTGGAATGGATTGGAATGAGTTGATGCATGGTTTTCAGGAAGAATCGGACGAGGATGATCTACCACTTCTCTATCGGGGTTTGAATCCAGATAGAGCACACAAGCAGTTCGTTCCCACGATCTTTGATCTATGAATCATCCTTTATCCGAGATCAGGGTCTGAGCCTGTTGGTTACTGTAATCTCGGACTCTAGAGATCAAAGATCAATCCTTTTCCTCTCAGACATGTTCTCTACCGTCTTCCCTTGTGGCTCCGCCCCCTCTTCTACGATGTTCGATTGACTGTGGGAGTGAGAGGGCACGATGGAGCCAATGACTCGACTGTTGGGGGTAAGGCGGAGAGGAAGGGAGAGATCAAAGATCAAAGATCAACGATCAATCAGGAACGTCGAAGGTCAAATTCCAAGTGAAGGGAGACGCCTCAAATGTGCTCGAGATACACGGCGAATTCTTCAAGGGACTCAATTTTGTGAATCTTGGCCTGATCTTTTCAGAAATGGAAATATTACCCGATGTTTCACTTTTCATTGATATTTAGGAATGAAATGAAATTCTGAATTGGTCATGACTCAATCTCTTTGTGTGAATAATAATCTTTTATTTAATTTATTGAGGTTTCTCTAACATCCGGATCTGGTTCTCATGTGTGGCATGTCAATCAGTACTATGATGAGGACAAACGACTTTATTCGTGGATTCTGGACCAACCCCTACAGGATGGAGAGACATACTCCCTAGCGGTGAGATAATTAATTAAGTGATCAAATTAAATAAGCAATTTCAGTTGCAGTGGATAGGATCGATTGGGCACGGCACGCTGGGACTGTA
Organism: Pristionchus entomophagus; assembly: GCA_036245825.1. Classification (NCBI taxonomy): domain Eukaryota; kingdom Metazoa; phylum Nematoda; class Chromadorea; order Rhabditida; family Neodiplogasteridae; genus Pristionchus; species Pristionchus entomophagus. Next base: position 20,764,648 of record BTSX01000001.1, on the reverse strand, counting down.
CGAGACGTGGTGAGTTGGAATGAGTATGAATGAGAGATTGGAATGGATCCGATTGAGGTACATGGATGGTCAGTCTCGTCGCTATTCTCTGGTGACTCAGGGAGAACCAATGAGTACTAGGAAGTGGATGCCTGTCTTTGATGAACCTGCCATGAAGGTTATCCCCCTTCTCAATGTAGGGAAATGATGACTCCTCTCTTCATTCCATGAGGAATATGATCCTAATTACAAGAGCTAACACAGAACGAAGAAACAATTTCACGAGGATCCTTCACTATTTTCCATAACTTTTCCTCATTTAGGCGGTACTCATGCTCAGGGTAATCCATCCCTCCTCATTCACTGCTCGATCCAATGGTGCAATCCTATCCTCCACTCCATACCCCAACAAGTATGGATAGTTCCTTCAAAACGACCTTCTTCATCCTCCTCAGAATCACGATGACCTCCTTCGCCCCCACTCCTCCCATCTCTCCCTATCTCTTCGCCCTCTCCGTCACGAAGGACTACCTGGAGAAGAGGGATACGGTACAAGGCATTCCGGTTTGTATCGATTACTGGTTTTATTCTCCATTCGACCTCTTTCAGATCAGTGTGGTCATGCCTCCGACTCACGAATCTTATCTCGATTCATCACTTTTACTCGCCAAACAATCAGTGAATGCATATCTGAAGGAACTCAATGCTACTCGGATATTCGATAAGATGGGTTAGTTACCACTAGATTGAATAGATCCTCTCTCTATTCTGCTTCTCTTAGCTCCGACTGGTGAAAGTGGATGCAGAATGAAGAGGGAACTATCAGATCTGGCGAAAAATATCATTTCAGATTTTGTCTTCGTACCTGATCACGGATCGGCTATGGAGAATGTTGGCCACATCACCTTTGGTTTGTTTCAAAGAGTAATTAGGTGAAACACTGAAATAATCCAGGAATCAACTACTTGGATAAATACGACACATACGCGCATGAAATGATGCACAACGTGCGTTTTTTTGGAATATGTCTTCATTTGATCTTTGATCTCTTACAGTACTTCGGTAATCTGATCACTCTATCGTGGTGGGACGAAGTATGGATCAACGAGGGATTGACTTCAATGTACGAGATTGATGCTGCCCATGGCATCAACACGGAGGATTCACTCAAAGAATATAGAAAGGAACGACAAGACGAGATGGGGGTGATCACTGTGTCCATATTCTAGAAGAATCTCATTCATTCCAGCCTGATTCCATCCGCAAGGCCATCCCTCTCAAATTCGATGCCACGACTGAGGTAGAGGCACGCGCCAACTTCGTCAAACCATACTCTAAGGTAGATCAGATGAAATGAGTACTGAAACATCAGAGATCAAGGATCATAAATCACGTGATATGGTAATCTCCCTCCAATTGCAGGGAGCTGTCGTCCTTCAAATGATCAGAAACCTCGTAGGAGAAGGGCCGTGGAAGAAGGGCGTGGAGGTGAAAGGATCGGAAAATTGAGAAAAAACAAATTTCAGAAGTTCCTTCGCAAACTCGAATTCCGATCGTGAATGGCCATGATTTCTTGAGTACAATCGAGGAAGAGGCTGAAGGGAAATCAGCTTATATCATGGCACAAAGTTTCTTTGAAAATGTTGGAACAAACCACGATATTGGGGAAAGAAATGGTCATTGCAGAGAGGATTCCCTCTGGTTAGAATCACGAGAAAGGGAAGAGCATTGGAGGTGACACAAGAGAGATTCCATCGAGGATTCATCAATGGAGATCAGAAGGATGACAGGTGATAAGAGATATTTAACTATTCAATTATCCCTCTCTTCTTCCAGCCAGCGATGGGCCATTCCCATTCACCTTGTGAAATTGGATGGAACTGCCCATGAATCATTCGTGTTGCACGACAAAAGTGAGTGTTGTATACTAGGGATGTCAAGACGATCTTTCTATTCTAATTAATGACATTTTCAGGTCTGACGATTCCCGTCGATTCTGACGCCACACTCGTTCTGGATCCGAAGAAGGTTCGATCTGTCTCTCTTCCCTCTTCTTGACTTCCCCATTCAGGTCGTTTTCTATCGCACAGTCTACGATGGAGAAACGTACAGGCGAATTGTGACTTCGGATCTGTCGAATGCGACCAAAGACGTGACTCCCATTAGTATTGTTCCCATTGACTCTGGTATCTCAGGAGATAGTGGCTGATCTGATGCATGCAGCCTATAGTGGATACGTCGACCCGTCCTTTGCCTATTCCATCTTCTCCCTATGGGCATCTCCCTATGTCAGTTTCGACTGGCAAACTGATGAATTACTCCATCCAATATCCCTTATTCCAGCTCCACGGGACAGTCTGGTACCTTCATAAACAAGTGTCTCTTCTCCATCCCGATCGTCTTTCCGCCATTTTTCGCACATACAGCGGGAAGTGAGTGGTCTTGGAGAAGTCCCCATTGCCATTCATTCCTCTATCTCCGTCATTTCTATTCGCCCATACTCTTCATATTCATGCACATTCTTTACCCGAGGCTTCAACCAACGGAGAACACTTTGCTACTGTGCTCCTATCATTTCAATATTTGCAGTACTCAGGCAGCTTTCGAGGAATGGGACAAGAATAAAAATGTGGAGGCGACAAAAGAGTGAGATAGACTCCATCATGTCTGTTTTATCAATTTCCTCTCTTTCAGTTCTCCCTTCTGTGAAGGCGTCAACACGTATGAGGATGCATTTGTTGGCGTTTCTTCTGATCGAACCATAGTTTATCGTACAATACACAATCTTAAATACCATACAATAGACACAACATAGAATGGAATTCCAATATGAGATGAGGGGTGAATATCCAATATGAGGGGGGAAGAAGAGAAGGTGGAAAGGGGTGAATCATGCGCATATGCGCACACTCCCGGCGGACAAGAGGATCCAGATGATTCCTTCTTATAGACTTCGTCTTCTTCTCGATCCTTGTCCTCGTTCTTCTTCTCGTGGAGCTTCTCTTCTCTTTCTTTCTTCCCGTCTCTCTTTCTCAGTGTCTCTGATCGACAGCGGTCTACCGAATTCTTGTACTCGTTCCTTTCGCGAAGCTTCTCTTCTGCTCGCTCTTCGCTTTCCTCGATATCCTCTTCCTGCTTGCTCGCCATTCTGGTCTTTGAGACCATGCCACGCAGTATCGGTGAAGCAGATTGTGGAGTGGTGAGGTCCGCTGCATATCCTACAGTTCTTTCGGCACCTTGTTGCCGGGTGATCCTTTGAAAGACATCTTCCACATCTTCCCTGTATTCGAATAAGTTCCATTCTTCTTTCCAGAATGGTAGCAGTTGGGCAGTCTTGACTCCTGTGTGCGCCATTACAGAAATCACACTCCTTCGTGGTGTCCCTCCCCAGGCCCTTATTACTCAGAGCGCAACGCGCACTGCACTGGTATGCTTGATGCCGGTGGCTAAGACATTTGAAGCATCTCCTTTGCTTCTCAATGACAGCTCTTCTCCTGTCGACTGACGTGACGACGTAGCAGTTTACCGACTTGTGGCTCCGTTTGCAGAAAATACACTCGTCTTCTTCTTCTTTCTTCTCTTCGCGTCCGGGCACATCATCTTGGGTAGTTGCTTCATGATTCCTTTTGCAGCAGAGGCTCTCATGGTGGTCTTCTCCACAACCTTCGCAGCTGGCCTTGCAGGTGGATTCTTGATGTCGTCTATCCAAACACCGGAAGCACAGTTTCATCCTCCTGTGAGTACCATTCGAATCTCGATGGGTATTAGACAGTCCTTAGCAGCATGGTCTTGATGGCAGTATGGACACTTCGTTGTTCCAACTCCAGCTTGCTCTTGCTCTTGGTTTGCCCTTGCTCCCCGCCAGATCAGTTGGTTTGCTCTCGGTCCTGGAAGTCCTCCTCCGGCTTCTTTGGTTTGGTTGCTTCTGATTTTTAGCCCTTCTTGGTATTCCCTCTCCTCTGGTATTCGGATCTCGGCTTCGATCGAACGTAGCTTGCTCAGCGTGGTGACTACGGGGTGACGCATCATCTCCCGCACCTTATCGTCTTCGTCCTTATCCGTTGTCCATGCGAGAGTTTTCCAATCTTGGAGACTACTCAACACAGTTTGCCATGCGGCTGTGACTGAAGCATCCTTCGATCGTAATCCTGCTCGGTCCCGACTCTTTGCGATTTCTTCTGCATCTTCAATCTCCTTCATGAGCGCCGCCACAGACTCTTCGACTACCTTTCTCGCTGATTCCATAATTGACGCTTCGTCCTCTTTGCGCCTTCACGTTGACTCGTTCCGCTCGTGCTGGCTCCGTCTCTCCTGCAGTTCTTGAATCCTACGGGCTTTCCCTCCGGCGGCACTCTCTGCGACTTTGAAGTTCGGCTACGGCCCTCGACTCTTTCCGGCGGCTCCTGACTCCTTCCGGTGGTTCCCGAGTCCTTCCGGTGGCTCCCGAGTCCTTCTGGCGGCTCCCGAGTCCTTCCGGTGGCTCCCGAGTCCTTCTGGCGGCTCCCGAGTCCTTCCGGTGGCTCCCGAGTCCTTCTGGCGGCTCCCGAGTCCTTCCGGTGGCTCCCGAGTCCTTCTGGCGGCTCCCGAGTTCGATTACGGCCGATGCACCACTGTTGGCGATTCTTCTGATCGAACCATAGTTTATCGTACAATACACAATCTTAAATACCATACAATAGACACAACATAGAATGGAATTCCAATATGAGATGAGGGGTGAATATCCAATATGAGGGGGGAAGAAGAGAAGGTGGAAAGGGGTGAATCATGCGCATATGCGCACAGCATTAGCTATGTACAATCGAAATCGTAAACTACTCTTTTTCCTGCTACAATTATAAATATTATTCTCTTCAGGCACATATAGAAAATTCATTTGCCCGCAAGTCATTTATGACATGGGCGAGGCCAGATTCACAATGTCAATTTGCCCCTAACTTCCAAATAGTGTGTCACTTTTCAGGCTGATCGAGACGGGTTTCGATCTCAATCAACCCCAAATTTTGCACCCTGTCGATTTCGAACAACTTCTCAAACACGTCAAACTTGTCAAACACGACGAAATTAGTAAGTCTCAAACATTTTTTTCGTCTGAAAAGGACGATTTTGCAGAGCCGAACCTGGTTGCGAATGTGCTTGTCAAGATGGCCTCGTTGATCAAAGAGTGAGGAGGGGGATGAAATGAGAGGGGAAGGAAGAATTGCAGTGAATTCGTGCTGGCTAAGCTGATCTATCGCGCCTCTTGTGGAATTGATGCGAGGAGCACTCAACAAGTCGGAGATATCTCTCCAATTCCACCCAAAAAGTTTCTCTTTCAGCAGCGCCAAATCGCCGAAATTGCGCCCAAAGCCGCCCGACAGAATGCAGTCATGTTCACAAAGTAAGGATGGGAAGGGGAATTTAGATGTTACTCCTTCCATTCTACGCTCTTCCTCATACCACTCTGAAAGGAGAGAGTGCAATGGGAATGACCAGTCAAAGGGGAGGAGAAAGAGACCCATCTCAGAATCTTCAATGAACGGCACGCAATAGAGACTGAAGACAGAGTTCTGGGAGCTAAAGTGAGATTAGAAAATGTAACATTGATTAATATTTTCTTTTTTAGCTGGACAAGGCGTTCCGAAAGGCATTCTTCAGGAATAATCAACTGAAAAATTCAAAGTCGTCGGCAAAATCGAGAGTTCGAAAGCCGATTGAGATACCGGAAGAACCACTCAGAAGACCTCGCTTCTACTGAATAAACCTATAGGCTGAAATAATCGATAAAATCCGTATCTAGAAACGAGCAGAGTTGGAAAAGCAGATTTTGTGTCAAGACAAGAGTTATTATCGGATAATGTAGCTTTTCTTGTTGATCTCGAGAAAAAGAGTCTCATTGTTGTTTCCCTTTTCTTTCCAAACTCCAATCCATCATAGATTGGACGTGCACAAGACACGAAGGGAGCAGCTTAGCACTCTGATCCTCAATTGACAACCACCTCGATAATCCTCTTCTTTAGTGTGTGATGTGCAGTGAGAGACAAAAAGATACGTGTTTATTGTTGAATCTGAGCAGCAAATTGACCCGGAATAAGAAGAGAATCTTTCTGAAATCGGCGCATAATCGGATCATGTTAACATTGATTTGAAGGAGTGGAAGTAGAGGTGGGAGGACAACCGAGCCATTCACAGATCTGGAAAAATACGTATGAGGCCGTTTGCGTTAGGGTCAACAAGTGGCTGGAACAGCTAAAAAAAATCCGATATGCTCAAAAGTTGTCCCCTGAGGTAACTTTTGATTCTGAATCGACTGGCGTTTCCAGTTTTTCGATCTTCTCCCCGGTACGGCGCGACGTTGATTTGGCCAAAATTTTCTTCTGCGATCAAAACTTGTCCGTGAGTGCTCAAAATGCCATAAACATCGCGCACCTATACCAGAATTTCATGCTCTTTCAAATGAAGCTTTGGGTGAGGGTCTAGCTTGTTTCGTTTCCGAGAAAATGCAACTTTTTGACTCAGACCTATGAGCGAGTGAAGGAATTTACCATTCGAACCGCCTTGAGACGTAGATTTCAACGATACATATATATGTCTGGGGTTTAGACGTGAGCGAAGATTTGTTTTACCCCTTTGAAAGCTTAAAATGGTTTTTTTTGTTGAAAAATATGTAATATGATCACAAAAATAGTGCAAAAACACATTTGAAGAACCTTCGGACAAATTGGGAATGATTTCTCACGAAACATAACCTCAGATTCGACCCCCCGCCGATGCTTAATCTTTTGTAAAAAAAATTGCCCGGAAACTATTTGAAATTATCATTGGACCTCTTTAATGTACTATTATACTATTCTTAACGATCATATTACTTATTTTTCAACGAAAAGACCAATTTTAAGCTTAAAAAGGGGCAAAACCCATTTTCACCCCACGTCAAAACCCCAGACATATATATATATATATATATATATATATATATATATATATCGCTGAAATCTACGTCTCAGGCGGTTCGAATTGTATATTTCATTACTCGCTCATAGGGCTGAGTCAAAAAAATGCATTTTCTCGAAAATAAAAAAAGCTAGACCCTCGCCCAGAATCTCATTCGAAAGACCATCAAATTCTGGTCGGGAGTGCGCGACTTGTCGCCATTTTGACCACTCCCGGATGAGCTTTTATCGCAGAACAAGATTTTGACTAAATCGACGTCGCGTCGTACCGGGATTCAGAAGGCTCAGATCGAAAAACTGAAAATGCCAGTCGATTCAGAATCAACAGTTACCCCAGGGGACAACTTTTGAGCAGATTGAAGATTGGAAAGAAGAAGGAGGAAGCATTCCTGAACAGATAGTCAACGATTATTAACTGAATTCCCTCAATGTGATCAATCCCATCACATGGAAGAGAAGAAGACATGAGCATAAATTTCGTCGTGGGATTAGGATCAGACAAAATAGAGAAAGTGGACAACAAATAAAGAGATGAGGATGACGTTGCTCACATGTGCAAGGCCACACGGCGTTTTACAGGGGGGGGGGGGGAGCGAGAGAAAAGAGAGTGGTCAGGGGAATTGCGAGATTGCTATCGCTATTCAGGTGTGTGCTGCTGGATTTATCAGAGAGATGAAATATGTGAGAGAGCGATTGAGTGGACACATGCGAATTCATTCATTTAGATATTTATTCCGAATAATATTTTGTTTGTAAAGGGCACAATGAATTTAACATCGTAAAACTATTCTCTGAATATATGAGGCCGTTTGCTTTAGGCCCAACAAGTGGCTGGAACAGGTAAAAAATTCGATATGCTCAAAAGTTTCAAAAGTTTCCTGGGGTAACTGTTGATTCTGAATCGACTGGCGTTTTCAGTTTTTCGATCTGAGCCTTCTGAATCCCGGTACGACGCGACGTCGATTTAGTCAAAATCTTGTTCTGCGATAAAAGCTCATCCGGGAGTGGTCAAAATGGCGACAAGTCGCGCACTCCCGACCAGAATTTGATGGTCTTTCGAATGAGATTCTGGGCGAGGGTCTAGCTTTTTTTATTTTCGAGAAAATGCATTTTTTTGACTCAGCCTTATGAGCGAGTAATGAAATATACAATTCGAACCGCCTGAGACGTAGATTTCAGCGATATATATATGTCTGGGGTTTTGACGTGGGGTGAAAATGGGTTTTGCCCCCTTTAAACTTAAAATTGGTCTTTTCGTTGAAAAATAAGTAACTCTCAATTAGAATCTCTTGTTTTGACTACATTCTCATTATAATTATATAGTCTTCTCTTCCTTTTTTTGATATGGGCTGAAAAATGGGGTTGAGTGTGTTGGAAAAAGAGTGAGTCATGAACAATCTTTGTCTTACGAAACTACCCTAATCTAAAGACGATTGTCCCAGTCTTTGCAGAAAGAGGCACTATTCTTGGCAGTAGTCGTCGGAATGATCAAGTACAGTGCAATGAAGAGAAAAACGATGGTGAGAGAGATGCGAGGTCAATTTTAGTTCTTGATTTGCTTTCATTGGATCGTATCTGTGCTGACTGTTGTCTGCAAACCATACAGCACAAATGAAATATTGATCCTATTGCTTCTGAGATTAGACAGTTTTCGATTTTCAGACTTCGCTTCATCCTGTGTTCCTTCAATCCTTCTTCGATGTTGTCTCGTCGTCTTGAAGTTCATACGCTGAGAAATCACGGGAACTGCACATCATGTTCGTGTTTCAGACATTATAGATTACGACGGTCTCATGCTCCGAAGACGGTCACATCCGGGACGATACGCCAATCGAACACCGTCCAGGTATTTTGGCTAGTCATGATTCAATAACTAACTATTCTCTTACACAAACTTTTTCAGTGGACGATTAAATGATTCTATCTAAAAATTATTTATTGCAAGAAAATAAACCGTTTCACTTGTTATTACGAACGGTCAAATCTACTGTGTTTAGCAATAATTAAGAAGGGATTCTAGGCTTCAGTGTTTGTATTTAATCAGTGCATTTTGCGTCCAGGATCACATAGGAGAAAGATCGGGAATATTGGAAAACTAAATAAATAATTAGCGAATATTTTGATCCGCTCATCATGCCTACTGTATGCTAAACAGTCCATGACTCTAACTGAGTTTTTGAATCTTACAATATCTACTTTTATTTTTTTCAGGGAGCACCTAGCCGATCTGCAATGCCCGATCTGTCTGGACACCTACGAGGTTACAATTTAACAATCATTAATTAATTAATATTTTTGAATATTTCAGGACGCGCGGACGCTGAAGTGTGGACATTCCTTGTGCTGGGAGTGCATCGAACAGATGCGAATTAGGGGTGAGAGATCAAAGATCAAAGACCAGGACCAAAGATCTCTAACAATCAAAAATTACAGTTTTTTTTTCAGTGAAGAACGACGGCGACAACGATTCCACCGGAAGGATTACCCTTCAATTTCGGACTCAAAGGTTACTCGAACGATTTTTTCTTTTATCGACTCTCTATTATAGGCCTTTTCAATCGAAATTTTCCCATGAAATCCAATCTTCAGACGCGATAGCCACACTGTCTCGTATCGTGCTGACTCGTCGGGGCTGTCTGCGGTGTGTCGGGTGCAGGTTAGCGTTCCGACGTTTCCGAAACGTCGTCAATCCATATTTCGACAGGGAGAAGAAGGAGACGGACGAGTTGTGGCTGTGTATCACCTGCTATCGGTATGAGGGCGCTATTCGGGTGGGTAGTTTGTTGGATGAAATGAAGAATTCGTCTTTTCATTCTGCGTAGATCATCCGTATCATATGGCATATCAGCACGTTTTTATAGACTTGCTATGATGCAGTTGTACAACCTTTTCGTATTGAAGCACTTGAGCTAATAGATGATCAGACAAAACGAGATATTGGCGATCAGGAACAAAAGGATGAACAATAACAACGATTCATTCATTCCAGCGTCAATCGGAAGTATCATCTCCATCAGCAGCAGTCTCATTATCGACTCCCCTCCGTCGTCCCACCAGTCTCTACATTCCCTCCACTTCCTCCTCCTCGACGATGACGCCATCTGGGTCATCGACACGGACGTCTTCCATGACGAGAACAAGAGAAGAGGAAGTGCCGCAGGAGGAAATGTCGTATAAAAAAAGAAACCTCATCGTTCGAGGGAGCTATAGAAATGAAGGATGAGACTGTACATTCAACCCTTTCAACTCATTGGTCGAGGAGAGAAAATGCATCATGACAGTGACACATGCCCTTATTTTCAAAGCCATATCTATCTAGTTATTTATAATTTGAGCTCTCAACAGATCAGTATATCTTGGTTTATAAACAGATTTGTCAACACCCTCGTCATCATCGGCGCTCGTCGAGGAGTCGGTATCACACCCAAGCTCCAAATCAGGTAGTACCGTACCCCCTCCATCATTGCTACCGTACCCTCCCGGATCAGGTTCTTCCGCGCGGGACATTGCCCATCATGCGTACTGCGCCAATTGACTGCTCAACGAGCACGTGGGTCACGAGTACGAGGGATTCGCCAAGATACGGTGGGTGTACTGTAGGTGTGGATACGGAAGGAGTGCACGGTGCACTTCCTATAATGATGACGCTGTCAATTTCTATTCATGAAATATGAGCTCGACAATGGAATAGAAATACTTAGAACAGACCCGAAACCGGCTAATCATTCCATCCTACCGTACTCCCTCCTTCCGTACCCTCTTCTACCGTATTCCTTGCAGTGAGCGAGCTGCAGCTATGGCGAGACGACGTGATCAATGAACGATCGACGAGCGAATGGAGTGGTCAAAACCATGAGGGAGCTTATCGATTGTAGATCGGAGAAGCATCAGTTTACTCTACGCGAAACATTAGAGAGAAATAAACTCACCAATGATGTTTCCGAGTGCCCAGACGGCCTGCTCGCACACATTCATGTTGCCCGACTGGAGAAGATTGAGGAAGAGCGGCACGGCTCCCGCACCGACTACAGCCTGCAATCAATTAGCAAATAGTAGATCAAAGTCAGAGATGTGGATTGAGCAAAAGGATAAAGATCTAATCGGCAAGAAACTGTACCTTAGTTTCTTCGCTGGTTCCCGATACAATGCTGGTGAGTGTCCAAACTGCCTCTAACTGGAGATTGACACTGAAATAAATAGCTTATGCGAATTCAAATATGCGAAATGGGAGGGTTGCGGTCGGACGAGAGCAGCTTGCGGGCCTAATGAAACGTTTTAATAAAATACTATTAAAAATTAGCAGCTAATAGTGCTCACCTGCTGGACAGCGGTGAGTTTCTCGTCCACGTCCTCACTCTTGGCCATGGCGACGATGTGCATGAGGACGCCACTGTCGTATCCTCCAGCAGGCGGGGGAGACGAACTTACTTCACTGCTGCAAAACACGCAATATTTACAATAGGAAGAAAGAAACTATTTTCGAAAATAGGAGAAGTAGAGAAGAGAACTTTTTTTCCCCGGGTTTTCCCGCGCTGCCTGCGCGCCACTTTTGCGAAGTTGCGCAGCCACCCTCTCCTCTTTTCACGTGCTCTCTCACCTGGGCGAGAGAGTGTGCGAAAAGCGGAGAGGGTGGCTGCGCAGCTTCGCAAAAGTGGCGCGCAGGCAGCGCGGGGAAACCCGAGTAAAAGTCGGATGACGGATGCACGGCAACCGGAACGCAGACATAGGACGATGCTGAGGACACCCTTCATAGTCGAAAAAGCTGAGGGATCATTTTCCTCCTCCCCTCTCTCCCGTCCCCTCACCTTCCCCTCATTCAAGCAGTTTTCACTAGCAAGAGGCGGTCGATGCGACTTTCCCAGTCAGAAAAGTTCGATCTACACGTGCACGTACGTGCGGTTCTCAGTTTATCCCATCACAATTTGAATGCAAGTGCAATCATCCCACGAGTTGACCGCGCCGACTGTCTCAAAATGGGCGAAATGAGAGGTATAAACTGAGAATCGCACGTACGTGCACGTGCCGATCGAACTTTTCTGACTGGGATAGTCGCATCGACCGCCTCTTACCAGTGAAAACTGCTTGAATGAGGGGAAGGTGAGGGGACGGGAGAGAGAGGAGGAGGAAAATGATCCCTCAGCTTTTTCGACTATGAAGGGTGTTTTTCACACCGCATTTTGACCCCTCAAAATGATGAATGAGTGACTATGAATTCAGCATTAAAGTGAATCGGATGAGTGGTTCTTGACTTATAGCTGTTAGAAATGGCAAAAAAAGGTTTCAATGAGGTAGCAATAAATTTTCAGCGGGGAGGGATCGAACCTCCGAGAGCGCTCCACCCAAAGCCTTTTCCATTACACCACGCCGCCAATTGGAATACGAGGTGTGAGAGCACTGCGAACATTTTGGTTAATGCACGAATGACTCAAATTTCCTTAATTCTTCAGCTAACTGCATTCCCGATCACACACTAATCTCGTCTATCCACTCCTCCACCTCTTCTATCACTGGGCGGTCGAATGGGTAGATCTCCTCCTCCTCCGACTGACGATGCAGATGGAGTCATCACATATTTCACTGGAATGAGGGGAAGGACGAGGATGGGATGAAGCCCTCGAGCGAAGCTCAGAGTAATTTACCCCCTAACTTCCAAATATTATGTCACTTTTCAGGCTGATAGAAACGGGATTCGATCTGAGTCAACCGCAGATTTTGCACCCTGGCGATTTTGAACAACTTCTCAAACACGTAAAAATTGTCAAACACGACGAAATTAGTAAGTCTCAAACATTTTTTTCGTTTGAAAAGGACGATATTGCAGAGCCGAACCTGGTTGCGAATGTGTCAAGATGGCCTTGTTGATCAAAGAGTGAGGAGGGGGATGAAATGAGAGGGGGAGGAGGAATTGCAGTGAATTCGTGCTGGCTAAGCTGATCTACAGTATCCTCCATAACTTTTTCTTTCTTTCATAACTTTTGCACTTTTTCTTTCTTTCATAACTTTTGACTCATGATAGATTTCTGGTTGAAACTTGGTCATGTCCTAGCATATCCATCGTGTGTTAGGGAGATGCAATTGGGATATCACACAACTCCCTGGTTGTTGAGTAATGATTTTCCAGTCGATAATTACTTTTTCAAACAATCGAAATTCTTACATGGAATTTTTCCTGCTTACCACACTTTCTGATATTTTAGACTTGTCCGTGGGCTACCCAGAAAAAAAATTTCAGGATGCTACTCTATCGCACTTTCGCTACAGAATTTCTCAAAAATGGGTCCTGAAGAAATGGATTTTCGTTCATAGGCGTGCTAGAGACTCGTTCAAAGGCTCAAAATGATCCTTATGATAATTCCGGATTACCGCTGAAATTACATAACGAGTACTCGAAATTTGCCTACAGGACACGAATTTTCAATTTTTCACATTACACATTTTTGGATGTTTACAGTGTTGAGGGTGATTTTTGTAAAAATGTGGTTCCAGGGTACGATGGTAGCATATCTAGGGAATATATGATTCCCAATTTTGTAGAACATTTGAATATCTTTCCCGCCTCAGGCAACCGAAAATCCGAGGTCAATCAATTTTCGAGTCAAAACATGACCATGATACCCCCATCATGGTTGAAATTTTTCATGGTCGAAAAACTTTTCATCTCAGAACTTCCTGACTATATTTTTTGCATGTGTATATGTATGCGTAGGATGCGAATTTAGATATGAGAGCCCATGATATCATGAATAAAAAATAATAAAATTCAGAAACTGCCGAAATCGGCACTTTTCCAGGCATTATGAATTTTATCATTTTTGATTTATGATATCATGGGCTCTCATATCTAAATTCGTATCCTACGCATACATATACACATGCAAAAAATATAGTCAGGAAGTTCTGAGATGAAAAGTTTTTCGACCATGAAAAATTTCAACCATGATGGGGGTATCATGGGCATGTTTTGACTCGAAAATTGATTGACCTCGGATTTTCGGTTGCCTGAGGCGGGAAAGATATTTAAATGTTCTACAAAATTGGGAATCGTATATTCCCTAGATATGCTACCATCGTACCCTGGAACCACATTTTTACAAAAATCACCCTCAACACTGTAAACATCCAAAAATGTGTAATGTGAAAAATTGAAAATTCGTGTCCTGTATAGCCCACGGACAAGTCTATATTCTGGGTAGCCCACGGACAAGTCTTAAATATCAGAAAGTGTGGTAAGCAGGAAAAATTCCATGTAAGAAAAACTGGAAAATCATTACTCAACAACCAGGGAGTTGTGTGATATCCCAATTGCATCTCCCTAACACACGATGGATGTGCTAGGACATGACCAAGTTTCAACCAGAAATCTATCATGAGTCAAAAGTTATGAAAGAAAGAAAAAGTGCCCGGTGACTTATGGAGGATACTGTATCGCGCCTCTCGTGAAATTGATGCGAGGAGCACTCAACAAGTCGGAGATATCTCTCCAAATCCACCCAAAAATTTTCTCTTTCAGCAGCGCCAAATCGCCGAAATTGCGCCCAAAGCCGCCCGACAGAATGCAGTCATGTTCACAAAGTGGGGATGGGAAGGGGAATTTAGATGTTACTCCTTCCATTCTACGCTCTTCCTCATACCACTCTGAAAGGAGAGAGTGCAATGGGAATGACCAGTCAAAGGGGAAGAGGAAATGACCCATCTCAGATTCTTCAACGAACGGCACGCAATCGAGACTGAAGACAGAGTTCTGGGAGCTAAAGTGAGATTAGAAAATGTAATTTTGATTGAAAATAATATTTTCTTTTTTAGCTGGACAAGGCGTTCCGAAAGGCATTCTTCAGGAATAATCAACTGAAAAATTAAAAGTCGTCGGCAAAATCGAGAGTTCGAAAGCCGATTGAGATACCGGAAGAACCACTCAGAAGACCTCGCTTCTACTGAATAAACCGATATACTGAAATAATCGATAAAATCCGTATCTAGAAACGTGCAGTGTTGGAAAAGCAGATTTTGTGTCAAGACAAGAGTCATTATCGGATACTGTAGTTTTTCTTGTCGATCTCGAGAAAATGAGTCTCATGGTTGTTTCCCTTTTCTTTTCAAACTCCAATCCATCATAGGTTATACGTGCCCAAGACACGAAGGGAGCAGCTTAGCACTCTGATCCTCAAGTGACAACCACCTCGATATTCCCCTTCTTTGGTGTGTGATGTGCAGTGAGAGAAAAAAAGATACGTGTTTATTGTTGAATCTGAGCATCAAATGGACCCGGAATAGGAAGAGAATCGTTTTGAAATCGGCGCATAATCGGATCATGTTATCATTGATTTGAAGGAGTGGAAGTAGTGGTGGGAGGACAACCGAGCCATTCACAGATCTGGAAAAATATTCGTTGAATATTAAGTTTGTTAAAATCGGATCATTCAAAACGGTTCTAATGAGTCGTTGGGCCTTTTACTTGCTAAATATCATATTATTTGCAATAAATAAAGGAATAAAGGAAATAAATAAATGAATAAAGAAATCAACCAATAAATGCATTAAAAAGTCTGACTTCCTCATCGGTGTGTCCACTCAATCGTTCCCTCACATATTCCATCTCTCCGATGAATCCAGCAGCACAAACCTGAATAGCGAGTATAGACCAAAGATCGAAGATCAAAAACGTACCTTGACCATCGGATTCTTCACCGAGTCACTATGCATCATGTCCGAGCAAATCTGAATAGACAGTTTGGAATAATCCAGAAAGGTTAAATACCTGAGTGAAAACGGTGTTCTCGATGTCAATATTCGAGAGGAAGTCCTCTACGGAGATCACGCATTGAGAGCAGAACTGAAAAAAGAGCCATCATGACGGATAGTTATCTCATTTAATTTTTATTTTGCATCACTTTAATAAATGAAGGAATACAAAAATAATGGAGAAATAGTTTCCGAATTTACATCATCAGGCAAGTCGAAGTGTTTTTTCTCCTTGAGAATTGGAGTAGCGATGACCGAGAGGGAAAGAAGAGAGAAGAAGACGATCAATGTGTTCATGATTGGAAGAAGAGAAGTAGTAGTGGGAGTGGCTAATTCTTCCTCCAGGAGTCCCTTTTATATCAGGTTCCATCCGTCCGATAAGAAGTCGTCTGTTACTACGTCCTTCATGGTTTAGTCACAATCCGCTATGCTGAGGTGTCAAATGAATACTTTGTCCCCACCCCCATTTCATACTCAAATAACCTCATTGTTTATGCAAACTTCGGTAATTTCGACGAGGGGTCAAGGTACGGAATGGGGACAAAGTTCTCACGAATGTACTCCTTTTTTGCGTCAGCAAACAGTAGTTTGTCGAGGAAAGTTCGATTGATATGAATGTACTTTGCTGCTGAGAGATTATACCTCACTGGTTGCTGGCCAGACACATATGTTCTCTTTGTTTTCTACTCACTTCAGTGACTTCGGAACGACAATAAAATGTGTTTTGGAGTCTGGAGTTAGATAGAGTTCCTTATAATCATCTGATCGGTGGAATATGTCGTCTGGAGTCTAAGTAAATAAAGTGTAACATTTCGAGTTAGATCTGATTCGAATCGTCGAAAATATAGCATTTTCTGCTAAATAAAATTATTTCAATGGCCGAAATGTCGTCTGTAGTCCGACCCAACGGGGTCGATCCAGTCCAAAGCATGGATGGGCTGATCGTGAGAAGGTGTCGAAAGAGGATCACGATAGAGATTGATGACGTAATCGTGTGAATGCGTGTCCCAACCAGTGAGAATAAGAAGGAGAAGGGAGTGCATAGTGTAGCGGAGTGCGGATGAGCAGTAGGGGAGAGACAGCTGGGGGGGGGGGGGGGGGAATAGACTACAGATGGTGAGTCAATCGGACTCTGCAGTTATTACAGCACGGGTTTTTTGTTATTTTGTAGGAACGCTGACTACAGAAAAAAAAATTGAGTCTCTGATTTCTATGAAACTTTTGCTATTGACTAAAGTGAGGACGGGGAGAACGCCTATCCACTTTATTTGGCCACATTTGCATATTGAACCGATATGTGACCTACCGCGTTCAAACGCTGTATCTCAGTCAGTTTTTGACCTACGACGACCAATTTTTTCTCAATCGACTCGTCTTTCCAAGATCTACAATTATCTCAACGGTGATCACAGGCGAAAACACCGTTTTTGTTACGTTTCATGCGATAACGTGTTTTTTTCAACTACATTATCTCGACATTTTCCTCTTGTGATCACGAATTTTATTTTTGAAAACGATTCTCCACCCCCAAATTGAGGTACTATCATATTCCATTAGTCATAACTATGAACTCCCTGTTGCGATCCTCAGAGGGGGAATCCTGCAGAATCCGGACTTAGCCGAAATTATTTGCAAAACCCGTTCCGGGTGTGATTTCATCAACAAATTATGCAAATTTATAAATTAGGGAGGTCAAACGATAGCTCTCATAGAGATAAAGAGAAAAGGTATTGAACTTTAAGTTGTGAAAATCTATAGATTTCAAGTTATCATGCAAAAACTGAATTTACACAACACTGTACAGAAAATGAGTGAGATGGCTTCTTTCTTCTTTTTGCCTGATAACTTGAAAATAAACGATTTTCACAACTTAGAGTACAAGACCTTTTCTCTTTATCTCAATGAGAGCTATCGTTTGACCTCCTTAATTTGTAAATCTGCATAATTTGTTGATGAAATCACACCCGGAACGGATTTTGCAGGATTCCCCCTCTGAGGATCGCAACAGGGAGTTCAGAGTTATGACTAATGGAATATGATAGTACCTCAATTTGGGGGTGGAGAATCGTTTTCAAAAATAAAATTCGTGATCTCAATATTAAAATGTCGAGATAATTAGCATAATGTAGTTGAAAAAACACGTTATCGCATGAAACGTAACAAAGACGGTGTTTTCGCATGTGATCACCGTTGAGATAATTGTAGATCTTGGAAAAAAAAAATTCAAAAAAAAAAAACTGACCGTGATACAGCGTTTGAACGCGGTAGGTCACAGATCGGTTCAATATGCAAATTTTTTTTCCAAATAAAGTGGATAGGCGTTCTCCCCGTCCTCACTTTAGTCAATAGCGAAAGTTTCATAGAGATCAGAGACTCATTTTTTTTGTTCTGTAGTAAAAGGTCTCGATTTTCCTACCAAATTACAGAAAATCCGTGATAGAAGCATGATTATGAATCTAGCCTGAATTATGATATTTGAAATTTCGATGACACATCTTCGTGAACTTCAACAAATCTCCTGCTGATGTATGCCATTGTTTCTACAACAAACAATTTTGAGGTCTTCATCGACTCCCTATTGGCTTCAATGCTCATTTTCGACTAAATTTGCGTCGGTTTCACACTCAACGACACATTATGCTTATTATGACAATGTCTACCGAAAATATAAAAATAATTTTCAGATGTCTAGTGCCACGTAATCTTGAGTGGATCGTTGTGAGTCTGGAATGGGGCGACCAGGGGTGGTCTCGTCTCTCCAAGGGGAGAAGCTGAATAGACTACGATGCAATGGGGAAATTAGAAATGAGTCAATCATCCCTTTTCTCGCACAGATTCAATGCATTCGACGTACACAATTCTTCCGCAAATAAGTACAAGTTTATAAAGTATTATGCAGGATCAAAGGGTAATCTCGCTGGGAATCATTCACTTACTGGGGTTGGTCTACTGTCCTACCAGTGTCTTTCTATGTACAAGTATCACTAGATTATTAGCTGTTCTTCCTCGATATTCGACTGATCTTCCTTGATATTGATCCAGAATCATTCGATTGTGTCGTCTCCAGTGAAAGGGATCGACCTCTTCCTTCTATCGACGGTCGATTCGGCATTGACTGACGACGAGTCACTGATCGACGATGGAACGACCATCTGAATACATCTATGTCAGTGAATGTTTTATTTCTGCATCCAAAATGTGAGATGTAGCATTCTGGCACCTGAAGTTCAAGAGCAATGCTTTTTCGCTGAGAAAGGGAAGTAAAATGGATCCTCACTTACCTTCCGAGGTTATCGATTCCCTCCTCGCTGTTACTCGCACTACTCTCCGTGTTATCCTCGGGCATTTCGATCTGATGGGCATGCGATGAGTTTTAATCAGAAAATGCCTTCGAAGAAGTTCCCACCTGTACAGATTTGATGGTGGGTCCTCTACTCCTCGGGTATGAGATGGGAATGGGTGAGGGATGACCGTCTATGCAGATTGAAACGGGAGGAGGAGATGGCTGCAGTAGAGTCATCATTATGCAATGTTGCGCCATTATTTGGTACTTTCTCTGAGAAGAGAGGTAACCCACCGTCCGATCGTATCCATTCGGCATGAACTTGACTCGGCTCACTTCTGGTGTATCATTCTTGTCGAGTTGAGGCACAGAAGACAGGTTCTTACCGAGGATCCGCGAACTGAGAATTTACTATTTTTGACCGAAGATCGCAAAGGAATCGGTTAATTTCGAGAGGCACAGATTATGAATAAAACGTGAAATATATGACTCACTTTACGAATAAATTGAGTTTGGGGGTCGATCGAGTGAATGCGGCCGATCTTTCGCGGGCATTCTCAGTGGAAGTGGAGGGAAGATCGTGATTAGAAGCACTCTGAAGAAACTATT
Organism: Pristionchus entomophagus; assembly: GCA_036245825.1. Classification (NCBI taxonomy): domain Eukaryota; kingdom Metazoa; phylum Nematoda; class Chromadorea; order Rhabditida; family Neodiplogasteridae; genus Pristionchus; species Pristionchus entomophagus. The sequence continues at coordinate 20,745,106 of BTSX01000001.1, read as the reverse complement.
ATGACACTGTTGAAACCTATTAGAAATAACGCATATTTCCTATTTCCTCCTCTACATGTGCACATTGCTAAAATGAGACTAACTATGAGAACGGGGTTGATAATTCTCAGTATATGGCATACTGATAATTATTTTGTTCGGGAGTATAAAAGTTAGAAGACATGACGTACCACTTCGCTAATCTTCACTTCATTTGGCTGTCTGAATGAGACCTTCGACCGTAATCGGGAGATGATATCGGGACTGATCTTCATAGAGGCAGCATCTGCAGCAGAAGAGGTCGATGGCTCCTGGATCTGGAATATCGATTGAGATGGTCATAATGTATACAGTATCCTACCGTAATCGTGGGAATATTCAGGGTCGCCGCTGGGGGAGGAGCAGTGGTGTTATTAGCGGGAGAGAAGACTGATCGAGCCTTGAGAGTGGCTGCTAGCTTCTTCCATGGGAGGATCGACTTCTCTGCAAAGATCAAAGATCAACCACATAAATATCCAGTCTAATCTTACCCTTCTCCTTCTCTGCTCCACTCCGATTACTGGCTCCCGTCCCAGATCGCTTCTTCCTGCAAAGATCAAAGATCAATAGAGCAAAGATCAAAGATCACTCACTCCGCTACCGTTTCAGGCACGGTGAGGGTCTTGTACTCCGATGGTTTGATTATTTGCAAGTATCCATAGCCTTCCGTGGACTGAAAATGAGGATGAATCTGATGGAGAAACCCTTTCTTTCTCTGCGTTTTCACGATCAGATGAACAGCACAACAATTATTTGGATTCTTCGTTAGGATTGTAATTGCAACTTCATTGGAGTTATCTACTTACCTGTTCAATCAGAATGGCCAGAATAGTGAGTAATTCTCGGAAAGTTGGTCTCTCATCGGGATCTTCGCTCCAGCAACGAGTCATCACTTCGTATCTGAAAGAAATTTTAATTTAAATAATTTTACAGGATTTTCGATATTTTGGAGATATGTCAGTACAACGATTTTGCAACGCTCAAAATTTGGCCCTAGAGTCAACTTTAGACGTAGAGTTCGAAAATCGACCTTAGAAAGTCGTATCTTCAAAACGCCATTCCCTGTGGCACACTTTACCCTGTGCGGTCGGTTTTCATATCTAATGAACGGCACTTCCGAGACCCACAAATAAATAGTAATTCTGAAAGGTCTTGACGAGACAAAACTTTCTGTAATTGGGAGTGAAGGGCTAGCTCATCTGTAAAAAAGAGTTAGAGCATCCGAAAATTTTGAAATTGCCACCCTGAAAAATGTTTGGTCAAAGGGGGCAAAATAAACATTTTCAAAAGATTTGCCGTGCAATTTTACCTCTGCTTGTATTTCTGGTTTAGTACGGTAGGGTCGGGACTGAGCCATTTCTGCGGCCGAATACGATCAAGTGGCCGATTTTTACAAAAAAATGGAATTTTTCGAGCTAAACTTTTTTCTTTCTCATTTTCATGAGCTCACGCATAGATTTTCGGTTTCTTCATGTAAAAATACGTCAGAAAAACCTATAGAACAATATTTCTGAGAATATGACTTTTTCGCCCTTTTTGGCCCTAATTTCGAGACCATTTTATGGTCAAAAAGTCATAATCTCAAAATCGTCTGTCTAAATGTTTTTCTGACGTATTTTTACATGTAGAATCCGAAAACCTATGCGTGAGCTCATGAAAATTAGAAAGAAAAAAGTTTAGCTCGAAAAACTACAATTTTTGGTAAAAATCGGCGACTTGATCGCATTCGGCTGCAGAAATGGCTCGGTCCCGACCCTATCGTAATAAACCAAAAACGGGCAGGGGTAAAATTGCACAGCGAATCTTTTGAAAATGTTTATTTTGCCCCCTTTGACCAAACATTTTTCAGAATGGCAATTTGAAAATTTTCGGAAGCTCTAACTTTTTTCACAGATGAGCTAGCTTTTTATTTCCAATTACAAAATGTCTTGTCTCGTCAAGATCTTTCAGAATTTCTATATATTTATGAATCTCCGAAGCGCCGTTCATGAGTGTGCCACAGGGAATAGCGTTTTGAAGATACGACTTTCTAAGGTCGATTTTCGAACTCTACGTCTAAAGTTGACTCTAGGGCCAAATTTTGAGCTTTTTTAGGTTGCAAAATCGTTGTACGGACCCTGTTGTAAGAATCTCAATTATATCGAAAATCCTGTGATATATACAATAAATAATCAAAAAATGCATTAACTGACATTTTATCGCAAGAGATCAAGGGCCGTGGAGGTCTTCCCCCTCCCAACAGATAATTAACCAGTTCTGATGGATCGATATCAGAGAAGGGAGATTCCCCCAACGAATACATCTCGAACAGCACGATACCGTAAGACCATCTGCAAGGACGTGGTGTGACTAGGAAACATCGCCTGTCGCTTTTCCAACAGCAGAGTAGATTAGTAATCGTCGACTCACACGTCACTCTTGTGCGTGAACTTGTGGTACTGTAGGCACTCGAGGGCGAGCCATTTGATGGGAAGGCGTCCCTCTCCCGCAGCCACGGAGAAAGATCGTTCTGAGAGGAGAAGAGGGATTGGAATATCATTCAGAGCGGTATTGATCGAAGCACTGCGGACTAAGAATAACGACTGAAGCAAATTCGAACTGTGACTTAGGGGAAGGTTTCGGAAAGGAAAAGTCAGTTTCTGAATTTTGGATGTATTTTCTTTGATGATGAAAAGAGAAAGGAATGATGATCCAAGCCTCTCCTCCCTCACCTTTATCCGTGGGAGTAGTGGGAGTGGCTGGAGGAGAGAGATGCTCGTCACTCCTAATGCACAGACCGAAGTCACCAACCTGGAATTGATTAGAGAATTAATTTCAGGTGGTATTCCAACTTTGGCATTGCCCCAAGCGTCGACGAGTACATTCCTCGCAGCGAGATCTCGATGGATTATACCCTGGTTCTGGAGGAATTCCTGAAAAGAGAAGAGAGATGAACGACTTGTAATGGTAGGATCAGTTGAGATCACGGTGTTCTCTATTGTACATATTATGGTGATCAGAAATATTTTTATCATCATATAATTGGATTTAAAAGGGGAATTCTGACCATTCCATGTGCGACCTGCCATGCATACTGTAGGAATTGCTTCGTGCAGTCGAGTTGATTGTCGATTGAACGAGTCTAAATACACTCATTTCTCCCCAATAGGAAGCAATTAATTATGCTGTGCTATGACTGATAGAAAAGAAACCTTACATATTTCAGTGCCTCGATATTTTCAAAGCAAATGAGTAACTAACCACTTCCAGATCGGCCTTCTTCACTTTGAGAATCCGTGAGAGATCTCCCATTGCACAGTACTCGAGCACAAGACCAAGCTGACAAAACACGGTTTTCTCTAATTTTGTAGGAAAATCGAGACTTTTTACTACAGAAAAAAAATTTGTGCCTCCGATTTCTATGAAACTTTTGTTATTGACTAAAGTGAGGACGGGGAGAACGGCTGTCTACTTCATTTGGCCAAATTTGCATGTTGAGCCGATCTGTGACCTACCAATTCAAAACGCTCTAACTCGGTCAGTTTTTAACCTACAGAGTCCGATTTTTTTTCAAAAGATTCACCTTTCCGAGATCTACAAATAACTCAATCGTGATCTCATGCGTAAATGTCGTCTGTCATGTGTTCCGAGCGAAAACGTGTTTTTTGACTTGTATTATGCTATTTTTTTCGAAAAAATTAGTCAGTGATCTCGATTTTTATTTTAGATTCTGATTCCCCACTATGGAATTGAGGTATTAGCATATTCCATTAGCCATAACTCTGTGCCCCCGATACCGATCCTCAGAGTAGAGTTCCAGACTTAGTCGATTTTCGAGCCTTTTCTCTCACTCAATATGTTTCTGGTCGTATCTCGGGCATTTAAAAAAAGACATCGATAGCTCTTGATGAGCCCGATAAAAAAGTATTAGTAGTCCATGTCGCCAATGTTGGCCATTTTCGAGATATTTCATAATTACTGTTTTTATTCGCCTGTTCCGCTGTTCTTTGCATAGTATTGGGTTGAGGAATAAGTAACGCTCGTTTTTGAGCATCGTGTTTGGGCTCATATATCTCCCGCCAATCAAATCTAAACGAGCTGACTTTATAGCATTTTTTCAGGGTATGCTCGAGTATCATAGCCGTTATTATTAGAAATATCACGCTTCCTGTGTAGGAGAGAAATTTAGATTTCAATGTACCTGATAATTTTCGAAAATTTTAGATTTTTTCGAAATTGTGTAATTTAACGTGGAAACTGTTCTGTAAATTCACACATTCTCAGGTGAGCAGCCCGATACTACACCTCTTTCATGGTGAAGTGAGAATGGTGCTCGATTCATTGTTGTATTTTTATAGACGTTTCAAGGGGAACGTTCGTGAAAAATTGCAGTTCACTTAACTTATTTGTCTACCTTGAGGATCGAAGGTGCTGGCCTATACACTAGTGCGCTCCAGTCACTCACTATGGAGCTATATTATCACTATAAACATTTGGTGCTACTTATGCTCCTATTTGAAAAATAACAGTTTTCCAAAAATATTATTTTGTGACGGAATCAAAAGAAATGCGTGTTTTGAGGACTTTGGATTAAACCATGCCAAAGACATAGTAGCCATTCTATAATTGTAGCCACTTGGTGGATGATAGTGCAAAAGTTGCTCGTCCATTTAACCATCTAAGGCCTTACATTCAATTAGTACGGTTTACAGGAAATAGCAATAAATGTCGATTTCGAGGCTTGTTTTTCTATATCGGAATTACGAGCAATTTAACTCATAAAGAGAATGCTCCACACTTAGCAAAATTCGTCCATATTTTCAACAGGAAAGGTACTCCACATTCAAGCATAATTGAGGTCTTTAGATCTATTGCTAAGAAAACGCGGCTAGCAAAACTTCTTTCGGTCAGTAACTGAAAATCCTACACTCTCGTTAGGCGCATATCTCACACAGGCCTTTACTTGGATATTCCTCTGAATATCATCACTGTAATGTATAACCATGATACTTTACTACTGCAGCCTAATTGTGGCTCAATAAATCTTCTTCCCTCAGTGCTGACCTGTCAAAATCTCAGGGTGAGGTGCGACAACTTTGAATTGAGCCAGCCATTGTGATCGCCTAAATGATCGGAGATATATGATATAGTGTGCGCTAAAGAGAGTATGCAAGCCCTTATCGATCATCAAAAACCAGAATATAATTGCACAATTTAGAAAGACGGGAGAGGTCATAATCTGAAATTGGAAAAACGAGCGTTACTTATTCCTCAACCCGATAATTAGCGCATTTTTCGATAGAAACAGTGCTTTACTTCTGAATAACATTGATTATCAATACAATCAGTTCACTCGTCGAAATTTCCGACATCTGGAGTCGAATGAACGATGTTGTGAATCACTCCGAGATAATGGATGAGAGTGGACTGGCGATCAATTACTGTTTGAGAAGAAGATGAAGGATACGGCTGAAATTCAGCCAGCTGAGCGAATGACGCACGACCAGATCAAGAATTGTATCAGAGGTCTTCTCGCTGCGAAGAAAAAGGAGCTGGAGAAGACAAGAGGAGGAAACCGAAGAAGAAGAGCACTGGTCGAGGATATGATCACCGAATTGGATGATGAAGGAGGAGCCATCGAGGAGGAAGTGGAAGTGGATGAAGATGATCGGGAGATTACGGCTGACGGCATCTACGATATGATCCACACGAACATGGCTGAATTCTTCGAAGATCCCAATAACATCGTTCATTCGACTCCAGATGTCGGAAATTTCGACGAGTGAACTGATTGTATTGATAATCAATGTTATTCAGAAGTAAAGCACTGTTTCTATCGAAAAATGCGCTAATTACTATGCAAAGAACAGCGGAACAGGCGAATAAAAACAGTAATTATGAAATATCTCGAAAATGGCCAACATTGGCGACATGGACTACTAATACTTTTTTATCGGGCTCATCAAGAGCTATCGATGTCTTTTTTTAAATGCCCGAGATACGACCAGAAACATATTGAGTGAGAGAAAAGGCTCGAAAATCGACTAAGTCTGGAACTCTACTCTGAGGATCGGTATCGGGGGCACAGAGTTATGGCTAATGGAATATGCTAATACCTCAATTCCATAGTGGGGAATCAGAATCTAAAATAAAAATCGAGATCACTGACTAATTTTTTCGAAAAAAATAGCATAATACAAGTCAAAAAACACGTTTTCGCTCGGAACACATGACAGACGACATTTACGCATGAGATCACGATTGAGTTATTTGTAGATCTCGGAAAGGTGAATCTTTTGAAAAAAAATCGGACTGTAGGTTAAAAACTGACCGAGTTAGAGCGTTTTGAATTGGTAGGTCACAGATCGGCTCAACATGCAAATTTGGCCAAATGAAGTAGACAGCCGTTCTCCCCGTCCTCACTTTAGTCAATAACAAAAGTTTCATAGAAATCGGAGGCACAAATTTTTTTTCTGTAGTAAAAAGTCTCGATTTTCCTACAAAATTAGAGAAAACCGTGTTTTGTCAGCTTGGTCTTGTGCAAATTTGCATGTTGAGCCGATCTGTGACCTACCAATTCAAAACGCTCTAACTCGGTCAGTTTTTAACCTACAGAGTCCGATTTTTTTTCAAAAGATTCACCTTTCCGAGATCTACAAATAACTCAATAGTGATCTCATGCGTAAATGTCGTCTGTCATGTGTTCCGAGCGAAAACGTGTTTTTTGACTTGTATTATGCTATTTTTTTCGAAAAAATTAGTCAGTGATCTCGATTTTTATTTTAGATTCTGATTCCCCACTATGGAATTGAGGTATTAGCATATTCCATTAGCCATAACTCTGTGCCCCCGATACCGATCCTCAGAGTAGAGTTCCAGACTTAGTCGATTTTCGAGCCTTTTCTCTCACTCAATATGTTTCTGGTCGTATCTCGGGCATTTAAAAAAAGACATCGATAGCTCTTGATGAGCCCGATAAAAAAGTATTAGTAGTCCATGTCGCCAATGTTGGCCATTTTCGAGATATTTCATAATTACTGTTTTTATTCGCCTGTTCCGCTGTTCTTTGCATAGTAATTAGCGCATTTTTCGATAGAAACAGTGCTTTACTTCTGAATAACATTGATTATCAATACAATCAGTTCACTCGTCGAAATTTCCGACATCTGGAGTCGAATGAACGATGTTATTGGGATCTTCGAAGAATTCAGCCATGTTCGTGTGGATCATATCGTAGATGCCGTCAGCCGTAATCTCCCGATCATCTTCATCCACTTCCACTTCCTCCTCGATGGCTCCTCCTTCATCATCCAATTCGGTGATCATATCCTCGACCAGTGCTCTTCTTCTTCGGTTTCCTCCTCTTGTCTTCTCCAGCTCCTTTTTCTTCGCAGCGAGAAGACCTCTAATACAATTCTTGATCTGGTCGTGCGTCATTCGCTCAGCTGGCTGAATTTCAGCCGTATCCTTCATCTTCTTCTCAAACAGTAATTGATCGCCAGTCCACTCTCATCCATTATCTCGGAGTGATTCACAACATCGTTCATTCGACTCCAGATGTCGGAAATTTCGACGAGTGAACTGATTGTATTGATAATCAATGTTATTCAGAAGTAAAGCACTGTTTCTATCGAAAAATGCGCTAATTACTATGCAAAGAACAGCGGAACAGGCGAATAAAACCAGTAATTATGAAATATCTCGAAAATGGCCAACATTGGCGACATGGACTACTAATACTTTTTTATCGGGTTCATCAAGAGCTATCGATGTCTTTTTTTTAAATGCCCGAAAAGATGATTTTGAAGCGAGATACGACGAGAAACATATTGAGTGAGAGAAAAGGCTCGAAAATCGACTAAGTCTGGAACTCTACTCTGAGGATCGGTATCGGGGGCACAGAGTTATGGCTAATGGAATATGCTAATACCTCAATTCCATAGTGGGGAATCAGAATCTAAAATAAAAATCGAGATCACTGACTAATTTTTTCGAAAAAAATAGCATAATACAAGTCAAAAAACACGTTTTCGCTCGGAACACATGACAGACGACATTTACGCATGAGATCACTGTTGAGTTATTTGTAGATCTCGGAAAGGTTTTTTTTGAAAAATAATCGGACTCTCTAGGTCAAAAACTGAGCGAGTTAGAGCGTTTTGAATTGGTAGGTCATAGATCGGCTCAACATGCAAATTTGGCCAAATGAAGTAGACAGCCGTTCTCCCCGTCCTCACTTTAGTCAATAACAAAAGTTTCATAGAAATCGGAGGCACACATTTTTTTTCTGTAGTCAGCGTTCCTACAATATTACAGAAAATCCGTGATAAATGAATTATTGCTGTTATTGGATTTCCCGCTAATGAGAACCAAATGAGAAATAAAAGTCGGCCTGTTCTGACCCTCTTGTGCGTAGTGATGCATCCGAGCATGTTCACTATGTGTTCGTTGTATCCCATCGATTTCATCTGAACAATCAAACATATATATTTTTTTGTGAACAGAACGAGGATACACCATCATGCCAATCGAGATTAGTTCTTTGAAAAATCACCATGTCTATCTCGCGAAGGAATTCATCTCTCGCCCGATCACCCGCAGCTGCTGGAAGCATCTTGATGGCAACCTGAGAGGAGAGATCAAAGATCAGTTTGAGAAATGGAGAAGAGATCAAAGATCAGTTTGAGAAATAGAGAAGAGATAAAATATATTTTCGAGAGACAAAGATCAGTCTGAGAGAGGTAGACGCGATAAAAGTCTATTCGATTCAGTTAAATTGAAAAAAATTAGAAAATAATGATAAATTATTGAATATTTTCTAAGAAATATTTCCACTTTCGAAATGAATTCCCTACATCGCAGTTGACGTAGTTCATTCGATCTTCAGGCTTGAAGAAATGTTCGACGCCAGGAGATGAACCACGCAGTTTACCTGCACATTAGTTATTGTTGCTCATTTATTCTCTAACAGTTCAATCAATATTGGTGATTCTTCTACATCTCTCCCCACTTCGGAAGATGCATTGGTGTTCCTCGTCTGACCTCTGAACACTTGTCCATGTGCTCCATATCCGAGTCGGTCGTTCTTGACGATTAGATCATCCCAAGAGATCTCCCAGTAGTCGATTCTGAACCCAATCAATTTCGATGCATTTGATACTCAGTTCTAAGGCTCTTGATTGTTTCTTCGGCTAGTGATTGTGAATTATGAAATGATTGGTGATAGACTAGAGACTAACATGTCATCATCATGTCCATGTGAGTCAGTGAAGTGGAGTCCTTCTCTCTTCATCGCATTCAATTTCTCCATCCAGATGTATCTGAAACATAAACTATGATCAAACATCAAACATAAACTATTAATGCTATTATATTCGAAAATTATTTTATATGAAGAACTTGATTTGATGTACGAGTTATGCTCAAGTCGATGATTGAGAGTTGATTATGAATGAGAACTGACTTCTGTCTGAAGACTACAGTTGCCACTACCAGTAGCATCATCAATCCGAGACAGGAACCAATGATGATGAAGAGAATAGTTGTCGTGCCAGGACCGGCCTGGTCTGAATAATCGATCAGTCATTCAAAGTTTCCGTACCGGTAGATCAAAAGTCCAGAACCAAAGGGAAGAATGACGATAAAAAATAACATTGGACGTAACCGGGAGGGGGTTTGTTGCAAATGGGAATCGGATGGGAGGGATCGAAATCCGTGTCCACGTGGATATCAGAGGACTTGAACGAGTGATTACGGTAGATCTCGGCCACTTCCTGAATATTGATTGATTACGGTCCCTCCTTCTCCCCCCCCCCTGTCTCTCGTGATTGCTTGTCCGTCTTAATCATTTTCTCACCTCTCTCATAATTACACGTAGATAGGAGGATGGAATGGCTCATTGACTCATTCCAAATTGCCCCATTAAATCTCACCTCCGATCTTATCAAACTTTCGTGATTCGAAGCATGAGCGCAAAAAGTTTCGCATGATTTGAGAAAGCGGAAGTCGGATTTCCGGAGCGCAATAAAATCGAGTGGAGAAATGGAATGAGTACAGATCAATGATTCTATTGTTAATTGCATAGAAGCCTTAGGATGGTGGATGAACTATTGGATGGAGCAAAACTACATTATGTTCACAGGCACATTCCCTTTCTTTTTGTTATAATTGGCGCCCTAATGCATGCGTAGACATCAACCAACCTCAGAGAATGTGATAATCTGGAGGTCGTACTGGGCTAATTTCAGGAGAAGATCCTTGTAGTTGAGTTGATACTCGTCGATGAACTTCTTAAAAGCAGTAAAGTTGTGTTTTTTTCTCTAAAATGTTTAGTATTTAGCAAGACGATATTTCAGATACTTATTGACAAAATACATTAGGAAATTTTTACTAGGGATGAGTTGAATCGACCGAGATAATTAACCCATTTGTAAGAAAATCAAAGGTATCCTCACATCTGATGCAAAGTCAGAAACAAGCGTGATCCTTGGAGTGCGCTCTCCGTTGTCGAATAGCACCTGAGAAACGATGGAAACTCATTCGTCAATCACTCTCGCTTACCGTAATCCCGAGTGCTTTCCACATGAGATCAGACGTCTCCGAATCGTAAGCTTCGTATTGACCTCGAACATCTATCAATTTTCCCTCCTCATCTATCTTTTGACCTACCGGGAACGACAATCTCATCGAATCTGATCTCATTCAGATAAGTGTCAACAGTCGAAAGATCCGATATCCACTGAGAATCTTCTCCATATGGGGCCAGAAACCTCACGAGTAGTTCCTGGGGGTGGTGTGCTGATTAAAAAATGTCGTCCAGTGGAGAAATTATCGAATTTGTACATTTTGGTGATTCGTCGGCCTCACTTTGCACTCCTTGATGGGTCCGCCGATGTACTGCATCAGATTGTTGAACTGCTGATTCGTCGTCCGATTCGAGAGGACAACTACATAGATGATGTGCCAGTAGTTGGCATGCTCCGCACTCATCTGTGGTGTGGCATGTTAGGAAACGTCGCCCCATCCCTTCTTGACTTATGGTAAACGTCGCCCTACCGTAGTCGTACTGATTCTGGACGTGCTGGGTGGAAGAGTAGGGTAGTCACAGGCCGAGAGATCCAGTGCCAGACACTCTTCCGGGCTCATCGATCCACAGGGAGAAATACAGTCCTGTGGTGTAATCGGTGGTGAGAGTGGGAAACGTCGCCTCTCACCGAGATCTTATCCAGACAGTTCACATTTGGAACGAGAAATTGGTAGTTGGAGAAGTTTCCGTACAAGTCATTCAATTGGGCCTGAGTGATATCATTTCCTGGAATGTTTTTAGATAATTGACTTGATAAAGAATGTTGCTAACCTCGTCCAAAAATGATTTGAGAGAACGTGAGACATTCTAAATCGACGATCTTGTGGATTTCCTGCACAACTTCGAAGGATTACTTTCTAAGTTCAGAAGAAAACGAACGTCAACGAGTGCTTCCTGATCGTACGGTCGGAAGAGTCGATTGGACATGAGAATGGCTGTGTTGTAGGCACAAGGAACGGTGTTGACTGTCTTCAGCTGGAACAGTCACTGAGTCACGAGATGTCATCATCACTACTCAACTGACCTCATCTACGAGAGTGAAGGTGAAATTCTGATCCTCGTCTTCATCGATGATGGGAGAAGTATCACCGTAGGGAGGAACGAAGATCTGGAGATGGGGATTGTCAAAACAATGACTTATTCTTTCATAACAACTCAATTTCTTCATTCGAGAAAGTCAATAGAAAGGTATTGGTATTAAATGATGGATGGATAAATGAGAAGGAGTGGATGTTCAGGATAGATGGACAGAAGATCGCAATGAATGGATATCTCACATCATAGTGCATGAATCCAATGGCCTGTTCGCACATTCGAATCGAACAGCATGTCATCGAGGCTTCCTTAATCAGTTTGTTTTGTTGAATCGATTCACTGAATCAAATAGCAGTGAATATTGACTTGATGTGGGAGTAAAACAACTGTGATGATACCTTGTTGAACATTGGATAGACAGTCACTTCGAATCCAATTCCCTTCTTCATGCAGTTAGTCGCCACGTGGTCAATGAATATCTCAATTTTGTTGTTGTTGTTGTTACTTTTCACTACTAAATTATTCGTAGTTTTGAGGAAAATATACAATATTTTGATTTTAAAAATAGTTACGAATTTACGAAGATTCAGAGTTTGTTTCACAAATAAGCGCAAAGGATACCATGATGACTTGATAATCGATTTCACTGACGAATTCTGATCCGATGTCGAGAATGAAGACAACATTGCACTTGTTTTCCTACAAATGAGAGATAGAGCGATGGATTGGTCTCCATTTACCGTATACTGTGAGATCTCAGCTGCGAATGGTAATTGATATGCGTGCTTGGCTACTGTACAATCGACGGCGTCACCTTTGGCTTCCTTAGCCTTGAATGTTGAAGCTGAACGAATGAAAAGAATGATTGAGGGCATAAAATGAGAAATGCAATCAACAACTTCCATCAACTGAAGCAGTTACTCACCACAGAACTGAGCAGAGGAGTAACCGAAGAGAAGGAGAAAGATGATTGAATTGATTCTAACCATACTCACTTGAGAACATCAAAGGGATTATCGATAAGTGACTGGAAGGTGTTAAGATAAGCACTGATAACTGACAAATGGGATTAGAATTGGAATGAGTGCGAGATGTGAAAGGAAGAAGCCGAGAGGACTGTCATGTTCCCTAGTTGATTGTATCGATGCATTCCTTATCTCAGTCTGTCTCTCTTCTCATCCCGCACTCTCTCTCCCGCCTCACTAAACTATTCACTTTTTTATGGTCGTCGGGGGGAATCGATCGAGTGAATCGAGAACATTCCGAGTAAAAGCAAGCATGGAGAAGCTCAATAAAAAAAGGGGAAAGATCAGAAAATGTCAAGATAGGAGGAAGTACATTCAATGGAATATGGTGATGGGGTAGGTCAAGAAGACGATTTAATGAAGAACCATTCGAGATGATGAGGATAAATGAGTGAGAGAGGACTGATTGGAAGATGAAAGGGATCGCCGAATGAAAGTCATTAATGGAGAGCAGCTGAATGGGAAGAAGAGATGGCGTGTGATAATGAATGATTGGCTGATTAGAGGGAAGATATGGAGAGAAGAAGGAGAGGGAAGGACTGCTTTGTCATCAGATGGAAAGGACAAGAGGAAGGAACGACGAATTCTGATGTCTAAGGTGAAGATAACGGTAGATCTGAGGAGCGAGCAATAATAACGGAATGTATTACGTCATTCTTCTAATTGTGATGAAACAGTTGTGGTAGGATTGATTTTGGTTTACGAGATAAGTCAAGACTGAATCATGATTGGAAAACATCGAAATGGTTGAAATACCATTTGCTGCTACTACCTCCAGAATTCCATTTTTAGAAATTTAAAAAAATTAGATGCTGCAGGTACTCTTTCGTTATCTCTTAAAACTCATCTAGCATTACGCACTAGAATGTTGATATTTACTCATTGAAAAATAAAACGAAATAACATTAATAATCTAGTCTTTATAATCTAGTTTCCTTGCACATTTTGCTAAACTACAGTCGTTGTTGCAATCGAATTACAATTTTCCATATCGACTCCGCTCTCCATCTTCATTCATTTCCACCCCCTCCCCTCTTCCCGAGTTGTTTCTCCCCTCTCCACTACATCCTCTCCTTCCCTCATCTCACTCCCCTACTCGTCACAATGAGCTCTCCATTGAGCAAGTCTCGCTCCTCTCTTCACAGACTCCTCAGGGTTCGATCCTCCATTAATCTTTGATCTCATCGATGACGTCATTCTCATCAGGACTCGATCGTTCTCTCTGACGGCCTTCCTCAATTGAGAGATCCGAAATACGCGGGTTCGCCAGACGGACGATACATCTTCATCATTGGAGATCAGCATGTGAGTAATGATGAAAGATGGGAGGAGTGATGTGACCTAACAATCAATCGATATTCGTTCAGTTGACTACCAAAGGCAAGGACCTCTCGTTCGATCAGAAGGCCGCATCGTTTCGCCTCGACGTCATCGATTTCTTCCTCAGCAAGTACGGTATCTTGACCTACCGTATCCCAGTACATTTAGCGTAACTTTTGTCTCACCCAGACGTATTCGCATCTACAACATCGGTGATTTCTACGGCTTCGGACACGTTGTTGGATTCTACGCTCTCAATAGAAGACAAATCGTGCTAGTTGACATCGATGCGGTATTTCGTCATCTCAACGCAATCAATGAATTTGTGATTGAGGTGACGAACACACTCCGACAGCGATTGATTCAGATCGATCTGGGCAAGGAGACGGTTGGTTGTTGCATCATCACTATGTAACATATATTACCTTCTCTCAGGCCCATTGCTCGTTCTACAGAAACTACAGTGTTTACTCTCTGAGTTTCACTACGGCAGTCAGATGTATGTGGATGTTATACCCGATCACATTGAATGCGAGGACGACGATTGGAAAAGTGAGATGATAGAGAGATTAGAGCTGGCAAGCATAGAAGTGTCTTCCTTCTTTGCTCTCACTCATTAGTCAATGCAAATAGTTGTGTGTTGGTGTGAAACAAGGAGTCCTTTCCTCCAAGTGAGAGGCCTGGTGGTTCTACGATTGTCGGGCACTAGAGACCATTCCAGGAGCTGGCTGTCACTGTTTTCCCAAATAGAGAATTTGAACAATGCCCAGTTCCAATTATAAATCGGCCGATGCTAAAAAAAAATAAAACATTTTAGTCATTTTAGGCGAACAATTACGTCGCAAACTGCTACGCATCAGGAGATCTGGGTCCAGCGATGATAGCCACCATTCATCCCCCTGCATTCATATCGGATACGGTCAGTTGCGAGAACGATCGATAACTGGCAACAGGAATTGAGAAAGAGTCATTTCAGGTACTAGCCTTCTTCGTCGATACGAATAGATCGTGCGAGTGCATTGACCCGATGACTCTACTCGAAATGGATCTGAAGTGAGCATACAGAGTGGAGATTAAAAAAAAAAATGATTACAACTTGTCTGAGGGACGTTTTCGTCTGAGAGAGGCCTCATCCACCTTCTTCCCTGCTCCTGAAGAGAAGAAGCTGCCATTCTACGCCAGTTGGAGTTAGGGCAACAATGGAGAGGTCTGGAGATAGAATCAGGAAATGGTTGATTCGTTAATTGAGAGTGAATGTCAGGAGGCCCTCATGACTCGCTATCGCTCTCCTTGGTGCTGGCAAGTCGTAGTGGAGAATATTCTCTTCGCTTGCAGTTTGGTAAACGGTCTTTGATCTTTGATTTCTGATTTTTGCTTCTTTCAGCCCTTCGCTAAGCTATGCGTATTCCTCAATCAAAGGACCTATTATAAGTTCGTATGCTCAGTCTTCCGACATTGTTCTTTGATCTCTTTCAGATTGGCGAATCTCGTTTACACTGTGGTCATGGCGAGTCTCACGATCCGCTGGCAGCTCCTGCAGACTCGACCCACAGAGTAAAATTTATCTCATACTATTTAAATAAACAATAGATATTTGATTTTTTTTAAAAACATGAACTGCATAGAAGTCTGATCAGCCTACAAACTTTAATCTGAATCCATTCAGAGTCGCACTACTCAACCCAAGTATTCTCAAATGGACACAAATCAAGGTTAATGAACAAATTATTTACCTATTCAATTTGGTGGATGACAGGAACACGTTCGCTCTGGTGATACGATGATTCCCCTGGGCGACGGCCATTTCGTCGTGGCTTCAGTGGTGAGAAGAGATTGATCTGAGATATTCTCGTGTTCTTCAAAATAACATACTTTTGATGTTGCATATTTGAGACGAATGACGTGGCCACGAGTCGAATGATCGGTAGTGATCGCCGTCACAAGAGGATGGAACGATTCCGTCTCATCCGAAGCCCATTCAGGTTAGGAACTTATTGTTTTTATTGATTATTTATATGTGAATTATTCCAGAGTGTCATCACTCGCCTGACTCTCATCCATACAATCTCCGTAGTTCAATCGAGTTCCCATCGAGCTGCTCGAGCAGATTGCAGCTCGTATGCTGTGATCTACCATACCCCCAAACTGGCCTATCGTACACTCAATCTGGCCTACCGTACTCTGTGGCGAAGAAATATTCGAACATGCTTACTTGATTAGAACAAATTAAATACGAATAAAACTGCAATTTATATGGTTGCTTATGCCTACTGTTCAAGTGTCAATATACAGCATTACATAACATTTTAATCAAATGTGAGAAAACAAGGAAACCATTAATTTAAAAAATATATCTTGTCGATTGGCGAAAGATACTGTATCATATTCGTTTTTGAATTACCGCAAAAGTTTTATCGACTGATCCACGCGTGATAAGGTTATTTAAAGTACACGTCAGTTCCGAGCTATTGCGCGTTTTCCCCCGTTTTTCTCAAAGTTTTCGCTTGTTATTTCAATGATTATACCTCTCTAGTAAGACGTCCACCTCCCTCTTCAACCACGGAGTGCTGCAATAAAAAGGACGGCCGCTCCAGTCTTCCGTGAGTTGCTGACTCTTTTATCAGTTTATCTGGGAATAAATAGCACAGAGTGCCTGTTGTCCCCTCCCGTGACAACTGTCCCTCACAACCATTACTCACGCTCTACGAGAGTAGTCCTCAATGAACCCAGTCTGACGAGTTTCTTACTTTTTTCACTTGATCTTCTTGTTCATTTTATTCGTTAATCGGATGACTTACCTCCCATAGATGCGCACAAGTTTGGTCACAATAGGTTAGATCTAGCAGGGGAGGTGACGGCCAGATGTGAACCCTCTGGCTGTCCGCTCTTCCCGCTCATACTCAGAGTTCAAACGAAGCTTAGCTTGTCCTTTCCATCCAGTTGATTGTTATCCGTTGCAGGGTCATGTTCGTGAACCCGCTAAAGACGACCGTGTCCTCATTGAAGACTTGGTGGAGCAAGAAGGAGAGCGAGAATGCACCAGTGACGACCCAACCAGGAGAAAGTGAAGAAGACCATGAGACCGAGTCTTCCCAATGGTCAGCACCGCACTTTACTGGGGGTTTCAAGCTGTTCCTCAATTTATATTCTTCAGTTCCACAGTAGTCTCGAGCTGTTCTACCGTACTCTCGGATCAGTCGGCCGACAGTCGTGTCACAGTGTATCTCCCAGAGATGGAGGATGAGGAAGTCCCGCCCGATTGTAAACGTGAGCATTTTTCTCGATATTTGGCCGATTTGGCTATTGTTTATCTATTCAATAACATTGACAACTAGTTCTGTCTATTTGACAACATTTCTCGTCATGTTATATAATAATTTTAATAAATAATAATATAATCCTTTCAGTGCCATCTATTCAAGCGTATATCTATGGTCAGCACGAGAATCCGCCCTCTCTGTCCGGAGTTAGTTTTCTTTCTTTTTCTTTTCTTATTTGGTATCCAGTAGGAAAACTATACACACGACAGGTAACCTGCCATCCACCAAATTGAATAGATAAATAATTTGTTGATTAATCATTGCGTGCTCTATTCATAGTAGCAAACAATATCAGCAAATGACTCATTTGACACTATTTAATGGCACAATCACGAGATGATACGTGTGTCTCTCGATTTTGTGGCAGGATTGGTTTTTTTCTCGCGAAAACTCACATTTAACCGTATTCTATTACCAGAGATCGCTAAGTTCGAATATACACTTATACTATATGAGGCCGTCCGCGTTGTTTTCGAGCATGGGCTGGCACAGCTCAAAAAGACGATTCTCTGAAAATCTGTGCATTGATGTTTTCAAGAGCGCTGAAGACGATAGGCATATCCATTTTGCCCTCAGACCTCTCGTTGGCTCCAGACGACGTCACATCGAAATCACATTTTCACGTGCTTCTCGACTCTCGAGAGTGTTAATTTTAGGTGAAAATGTTTCCTGGGGTGGCGAACACGCCTCTCCAATTCATTTTTCATGATTTTCAAAAATAATTTTTAAAAAATACAAGCTTTTGCAGAGTCAATTGCGGGCTTAGCAACCTACATAGAAAGATCGGGCGTGACGAGATGATTCAGAATCTAAAATATCATCCAAATCGTCCATCAAATATGAAAGTGCGCTAGCATAATATGATGAGAGATTGCCAGTAAAAGAGGGTCTTTCTTCTTCCCTCCCCTTCCTTCTCTCTGCGCGCTCTCGATTTCCCACACTCTCTCGTACCGCCGACCTGGGAAGAGATGAGAGGAGGGGGAGAGATCCTCGTTTAATGGCAAGCAATTCTACCCCAGGAAACATTTTCACCTAAAATTAACACTCTCGAGAGTCGAGAAGCACGTGAAAATGTAATTTCGATGTGACGTCGTCTGGAGCCAACGTGAAGTCTGAGGGAAAAATGGATATGCCTATCGTCTTCAGCGCCCTTGAAAAAAATTTCAGAGAATCGACTTTTTTGAGTTGTGTCAAAGCAGGTCGGATTTGCTCGAAAATTACGCGAACGGCCTCATATTGTGTTGTAGGTGGCGTCATCAGATGGATCGACTGCCTCGATGTGCAGTGAGGAACACTCGGCCATGTCTGTGATGAGTGAATATGAAGATGATGAGAAGGAGAATAGAGGAGAGGAGAGATTGGAGAGAGAGGGAGGAAGGAAGGAGAAGGCATACGCACAAGTGAGTCGTGTGTTGGGATGCTAGATTGGAACTCAGGAGATTAGTGAAGCAGGGCTTATACTACAACAATTGAAGACTTATCGAACCTGCGAGCTACCTGAATAACGGCTATCTCATTTCCAGGGTGACTACAATTTGGATGAGATTCTGGACGACGATCGACCTCTCTTCAGCGATGTCGAGGAGGAAGATGGTGAGTACGGTAGGAGGAAGGTACGGTACTGTGTGTGTACTGTGTTTTGGATTACGACAAGGGAGTATTGTGCAAAAGGGAGTACGGTAGAATAGCAATGATACACGGAGGTACGGTAGGAAGATAAATTTATACGGCAGGAGGTACAATTGTGATATTCCAGATCTCGCCCATGCTCGCCAATCACATAGCCAAGCGACACTTGCGGGATCGGAGGTAATTAAAATTGTTTTATTTATAAAACTGAATTAATGTTTTATTTATTTAAATATTATATGAGAGGAATCGCGAGAGATTCGAGAGTTTTGGGGTATTAGCGGCGGTTGGAATTTGCATCTCCGATCCTGCTGAAAAGGGAAACTTAAGTACTCTTTCAAACTGCGTTTGCCGATTTTTTTATATCTAGTCTCATCTTGGAGTATTTTTAGGTCAAAGTAGAGACACTATGAAATTTACGACCGAAATTGCCTCAGGTAAACAATCATAACTTGCTTTAATATCACGCTAGAGATTTTTCCCAAAAAGAATTCGAATGAGGAGGCAGAGGGGAACATTTCTTATGTTGATGATACCATTCCTCGTCCATGCGCTGGATCGGGGTGGTTGGTTATTCAAAAAAGTAATGTAACTCTACTAATACCGATTATTCCAAGAAGCGCCGAAAAGAGATTTGAGAAAATACTGTCACCACCCTACAGTCGAAAAATCAGAGGAATCGGAGGTGGGAAAAAAATGGCAGGCACTTTTGTCCAAAAAACCTGCGATTTTTACCAATTTTCGAAGTTTTTCGAGCATACCTTTTTTCATTAAAGATTTCATGAGCTCTCATATCGACGAAATTCGGAATCAGCGGGCAAAAATACACCAGAATTTCCTATATTCATGTTTTTTCGAGGTAAAAATTTTTCCGACTGACCACTTTTTCACCGTGTGGTCCCCCCTTTGGTCCGATTTTGACCGAACTTTTTTGTCTCAGAATCATGTCCTTATAAGAATTCCTGACTCATTTTTGAGCGTAGAAAACGAATTTGCTATGCTAACTAGAGCGCATGAAACATTGAAGTAAAAAAGTTATGGCCAAAATCCAGAACAAAATTTTCTTGGGATATCCTTTATAGCGTAACTTTTTTACTTCAAGGTTTCATGCGCTCTAGTTAGCAAATTCGTTTTCTACGGTCAAAAATGAGTCAGGAATTCTTATAAGGACATGATTCTGAGACAAAAAAGTTCGGTCAAAATCGGACCAAAGGGGGGACCACATGGTGAAAAAGTGGTCAGTCGGAAAAATTTTTACCTCGAAAAAACATGAATATAGGAAATTCTGGTGTATTTTTGCCCGCTGATTCCGAATTTCGATATGAGAGCTCATGAAATCTTTAATGAAAAAAGTTATGCTCGAAAAACTTCGAAAATTGGTAAAAATCGCTGGTTTTTTGGACAAAAGTGCCTGCCATTTTTTCCCCACCTCCGATTCCTCTGATTTTTCGACTGTAGGGTGGTGACAGTATTTTCTCAAATCTCTTTTCGGCGCTTCTTGGAATAATCGGTATTAGTAGAGTTACATTACTTTTTTGAATAACCAACCACCCCGATCCAGCGCATGGACGAGGAATGGTATCATCAACATAAGAAATGTTCCCCTCTGCCTCCTCATTCGAATTCTTTTTGGGAAAAATCTCTAGCGTGATTTTAAAGCAAGTTATGATTGTTTACCTGAGGCAATTTTGGTCGTAAATTTCATAGTGTCTCTACTTTGACCTACCAATACTCCAAGATGAGACTAGATATAAAAAATCTGCAAACGCAGTTTGAAAGAGCGTCATTCGATGTACTTAAGTTTCCCTTTTCAGCAGGATCGGTGATACAAATTCCTACCGCCGCAGGGCTCTCGAAACTCTCGCGATTCCTCTCATATATACAAGAATATGTTGAGAAGGATTGCTTCGGGTACGAATTCGAGCGACTGAGCGAGGCAGATTTCAACTCGTTGATGAGGAGAAGAGAGGAAGGTGAGACATACTTTAATGATTTAAATAAATATATATTTTGGAATACGACAAGGGAGTATTGTGCAAGAGCCCAAATGGTGCATAGACATAGAAGTCATGTTGCAATGATGCCCATTATTTCTCGGGGGTCCCAGGGGCTGGCAATAATTCAGCCCTTTCACGTGTGTGCAAGGATTGCACTATCCGCTATTCTCGAGTTACGAGATACATCAGTATCTTTAAGCTTGTTTTTATCACTTTATTGTGATTCACCCTCTGCCTTTTTTTGTGTGTACTAACAGCTGATTTTGCGCCCTTCACTCTTTCGGAAACTCTTTGATCTGTGATTGTCAGACTCTCAATCAGTCGATCATCTCTCGATCCATCTCCATCTATCCTCCTCCCTCTTCGACAGATCAATTCGAGTGTAGGAAGGAACATCAATCTTCACCTCGCACTTCTTGAATGCCAGAGTGAATTTGAGTCTACTTAGAACTGATGGCTCTCTGGGATGATCGTATTTATTGCTAATAGATGCTTAGATATTGCGCAATCATTGAGTGAAACAGCATGTTACCACGACGTTAGTTCCATGAGTGATAGATATTTGAGTGTGTTCGATGTCTATCTACTAGGCATCCGAAATAGATTGGGTCAACCCCTCATTTGTTGTGCCCTGCTAGATATTTATGATGGATGGTGGGAGGGTGTTACAGTAAACCGAGAGCACAGTACACTAACCCTTCTCGCTTCTATCCACGAGACTCCGAGTCTTTCTCATTTTCTAGAAAGAGATGCCCTCCAGTCTCTCATGAAACACCGACTATAAATCTGTGCTTCAATTAGCTCGGACGCGTCGTTTGACGACCTGAGGGTGGGAGATCAAAAGGAACAGAAGTGCAATGGGGTAGAGGGAGAGGACAGTTGTCACTAAGGTGTGGAAAGACCACTTCCAGCCTGGAAACAGTGGATGGTTTGAGAAAGGTTTCGGAGGTAGGAGAGGGCGAGAGATGAGTAAGGGGCAGAGACTGATCTGGATTTGATGGATGTGCCGGACAGCCGCTATGCAGTCAGAAGGAAGAGGAGGGGTGACTTCCCTCTCTCCATCTACCTCCCCCCCCTCCCCCCCTCCTCCCTCCCTCCACTCTCGATCTCTCTTCCACTCCACACTCTCGTCTGATCCCGCTCTTGCGATATGATAGCCAGTGCAGTCTGTGATTGAGTCTAGATTCTACCCGAGTCTTTCTCTAGTTTGAACTTCCCCTTCCATCTTCCTCCCTCCTCCTCCCTTCATTCTGCCAGTTCCTTTTTGTCCTCTTCCTCTCAATGATTCAATGCGATGGCTCCGTTCACTCGCTCACTCACACTTTTCAAATGCGTCGCCGTCTTTCTTCTTGCTATTTCACCCGCCAGACTCCATCTGATTCTTTCTCCCTCTCATGTTATCGTGTTTTGACTTCTTCGATTGATGGGATGGAGTTCCACCTCGTTGAGTACTGTTAAGTGCCTGCGTTGTTATCGGGGGAAGGATCCCAGTGAGAAATAAAGGACGATTCCAGTGGTTTGAATGGGGTTGGGGGTCCTCGGGGACTCGTTAGCCTTTCCCCTTTAGTAATGAATTCATGCAAATGCATGCAACGACTAGTGTCCAGGTGTTCGAATGTCCATAGTGAAGCGACTAGTGATTGATCATGGAGGGGAGGGGAGGAAGGAACAGTTTGACTGGTTTTGAGACTTGTTGATCCCCACCCATATTTCCTGATCCAACTCTGCTCGTCTCTGTCCACTAGAGTGTCATCAATTGTGTATTCATATGAAAAAGGGACTCGGAGGAGGTCCGAGAGAGGCCAGCTCTTCATCTTTTCCCATCCCACACTTTGCGTCTCTTCGCTCCTTTGGAGGGAGGATGTATTCATGAATGTTTTCAGTTTCAGAGGGGTGAATACTCTTTCCTCCTACCTCATTCATTTCTTTTTTTGTTGTGATTCACAACTTATCAGTGTATCGGATCACTGGTTTCTCACTCCAGGCAGGACTCAATGGGCCTCTTGCGCCCTGCGATTTATAGTTATGAGTATTTTGAAAGCGCTTGAAGAAGCAGCTGGTATAGTGGGAGATTTGATGAGATGAGATGGGAAGGATGGGGAAGGGGAAGAGGATGGGAGTAATGGGGCGTCATGCTGATAGAGAGAGAGAGAGTCCCTGGGATGGTTTAGTACCCATTACGTGATCTGTCCGTGTCCCCAGACACGGTTTATAGCTTCCGAAGTATCCAAGATGTTTCTGATCCGTGTTTCTTTGCGAGCGTTTGTAAGAGAATTTTTTCGGTTGCAAGATGAGGTCCTCGCTTGAGAAGCCCGTATGAATTCCCAATCGTTTACTCTAGTCGCATAGCCAAAGACTCGCGACTCTACGTCTCTATTCTAAGCAATATCCGTACAGGGGAGAAAGGCACCGCCGGAAGGCATCTGTCAATGTGTTTGACTGTCTCTTCTCCATCCTTCTCTCCGCGCTTCTCTTCAATCCCTCCACTCTCTGTTACTCCTTTTCGGTAGTACCCCCCCCCCTCCTCCCCCCCTCTCCTCATTCCATCTACCACTTCATTCTCTTCTTGAGCTACTCACTGCAATGGCGGGGATGTCGGGTGTATCCACCCGCTCTTCAAAGGAAGAAGAGGAGGGGTGGGGGTCACTCTTAAGGAAAGAATTCGCGATGACCACTGACTGAATTGTTCTATGCCTAAATGTATGCCTGCTCATCATTCTTATTGTGCCCTCTGGCTAAACTCTCTAACTGGGTGCTACCTACATTTCCCAGTGATTTGCATTTAGTTTCTGTTGTAGAGGGGGGATGCTAGAGGGAACATGCTCCTCCGGAGCCCCCCTCCCCCCACACCTGCTCTTACAATTAGAGTTGCATCCGTAGTTGTCCCTTGCAATATTAGATGTTCTCGATATTCTGGCCGTTGTCTGTGAATTGGTTCGCTAGGTGTTAGAAATGAAATAGGAGAGATGAGCCTCTCACGGGGCATCTCCTCTTCTTGGCCGACAGAGTGCCTTCTCGCGAGATTTACACACACGACTTGTGACGAGTGTGATGATGATCCGTCGAGAGAGAAGGCATATTGGAGAGAGGGCAGAGAAAGAGAGACGAAGAGGAGTAGGTAAGGGAGTAGTAGATCACGTATGTTTGCTGTCTGTTGTTACGTGAGAGGAATGACTGATTATTGGTAAGGGATAGGGATAGACACTCGAGTGAGGGGAGGGAGGGGGGGGGGGGAACGAGTAAGCTCATCCACCATTTCCGCATCCTCGCCCATCACTTTTCGTAGCACATGTGTCTGTGTTTCCGCCTTCACGAAGCTTTCTTCTTCCCCCCCCCCTCCCCTGCCCCGTGTTATCGCTTCGCATAAATCGAGATAGCTCCGACTCACTTCATCTGAACCGCCCAGCGCTCTCCTTTCGAAATTAGTATCTCTCGGATCAGTATGATTAGAAGTTTCCTCATCGTATGATTCACTGTCTACGAATCCGTAAGTCGCTGCTTACCACTTGTTCATTCAGCGTGAGTTTTTGCTTACGTCCCGTCCTGGAAATACACTCTCTGCTCCTCCTCCGCTTCTCCTCTCCTCTCTCTCCCCGATGATTCTCTGTGATCTAACCCCGAGTCTACAACTTGACTCCCTCTCCCTACTCTTCTCTACTTCCGATTTCTCATTTGCTTCTCTGACCCCCTCTCTCTGATCAGGGTAGCCGCTTTATATAGTGTATCCAATCACAGACCTGGCCATAGAGAGGAGATATTTTGATATTTTGTAGTACTGCCACCACTTTCTGACTATGATTGATTCTCTCGCTCAACTAACAATCGTATATTCTTTTGATGTAGCGAGTCGTTTTTGCTTTGTTAGTGTATCGACGTGTTTTTCGCTGTTCAGATTCAATTCGAGATGATTTGTTCTTGATGCTTGCAGTTCCTCCCTCAATGTCCTCCTCCTCCACGACCTCTGGAGGAGGCGTGCAGCTGATCATGCAGCAACCTGCTGCAGCCTGTAGATCAGCCGGTGGTTGCACTTGCGGAGCTGCGGCAGCTGCAGTCGGAGTAGAGAAGGCGACGGAGAAAGTAGCTTTTTGAATAAAACAATCTTTTAAAAAATGTAATATTCAGCCTCATCGCGCATCATCCGTTCGTCGTACACTGTCGAAGGCGTTCAGGGCGATAGGTGAGTCTCACTTCCTTCTTTCCTCTCGCCGTCTGTAAGCACTCGAAAATTCATGGGCAGTGATGGAGGAATTTCTTTTTGTGATTCGCCGACAAGACATTTCCTTGCCGTTCCATTGCTTTCAGCTACCACTTTTCTGAATTTCGGCTCGATTGATCTTATTCGTCTCTCAGGGAAACCATCAGTGCTCTCCTCCTCGTGTGCCTCTGCCTCAGCCTGTATCTCCCCTCCCATCGTCCCTCCAGACTCAAATCGGACTGAGATGGAGGGGGGGAGGGCTTCTCCCTTCGAAATGGAGAAGCAAATGAAGATGATGAGCTGTTCACCACAACCAATCAAGGCTGCTAAGGTGGGTAAAATATGAATAGTATAGTTTTTTTCATGTATTTTTTGTCGAGATATCTTTCATAGTTGATCTGCTCATATGATAAATATTCAGATGGTGCATCCTCACTCCCGATCGGCCTCCACTCTAATGAATCCATTCGTTGGAGAACGCCTAGGTACTTTTCCCTTTCCCCAAAGAAATGTTTACACTCGATTGTGATTTTCTATCGACAGATAGTTTACATTCGACCTTCGCTCTACAGATCTTCCCCCTTCCTCCACTCCGATTCTCAATCGATCATCTTCTGGATTCTCGTCAATGTCATCGAGAACCCCTCCTTTTCCACAAGGAACCAAGATCAGAAGGAGTTTCCGAGTAGAGGTACAGTAGATGCCATACTGTATCAATCAATCGCGAATCGATAGGTGAGCTCGCCGATGTCTCGATCCCTCCATATCCCATCGACGACGTCTTCGCCTTCTCCACTCTATGCAGATGTTTTCGCGTCGAAACACGCGTTTTATAGGTGAGTTCCTCAAGAGGATACTAGTCAGTTCCCTCGACGGAATTACTGGAAAGAGTGTTAGGATGACGAATCGCCTCTATTTTGTCTGGTGCAGGAACCATTCACTGGAAGAGGAGGATGAGGGGAGCATTCTGGGAGGAGGAGTCAACGGCAGTGTCGCGGCACTTATGAGGGTGAGGAGGAGATATATCTACTGTATACCCCCACCGTAATCATTGCAAGTATCGGTCTTGCTCGCCATTGTTGTACTCGATTGATTATTATATTACCTACTTCTATTCAATGAGCCGATGCGATATTAAATTGAATCAGTTCTTGATCAGGATTTCGACTATGACGATGTCAAGTCAGTGGTCTCATCGGCCTCGACCAGTAGATTGGGACTGGAGGGAGGTGGAAGAGGTGAGCTATGCATCTTACAGTTAGAGGGACTTGATTGAATTTCGTAACTGTTCTATCTGTATAAAATAATTACTCTTTTATGAATCATTCTTCCAGGCGGCGGTGGCAGTCGGCGCCATTATCGAGTGAGAACTGCCAATGACATGAGGAACTTCCTGAGATCGCCAGGTCAGAGATCATTGACCTAACTGTGCACGGGGAGAGCTGACTCTGACTGAACACACTCAATAGGATTACGAGCATAATTAATTATGGACCTGGCTGCGAGGGACAAAGGAGGGGCAGGTACATGATTGGGCCTACGGAGGGTAGATCGAGTTCCGAATTCAAGGAATTCCGGGGAGTTGTACTCACTTGAGACTGATCGTCCATTCATTGAATGGGCAGTCAATATGTGTTTACGCGATCGATGGAGGGCGAGAATTGAGAGTAGATGGATGGATGGATATCTCGTGAGATCTGCCCATCTCACCCACTCATCTTCTCCCAAATAACGGTCATTGCCAGACGGCGATGGATGGACAGAGATCGTGATAACCAGCACTTAGATGTGCCCTGATCTACCGTGAGATACTCTCCACGAGATATGCAAGGGGTTTCGGTAGATGATCAGCGCTGGATCGGCGGAGAAATAAGTGCTGACCATCATTCATGTGGGTCTTTGGCGGTCACGGAAGAAAGATGGGCAATTTATCACCTCTCCCGTATCACCCTCTCGACCTACTGATCAGAGAATGAGATAATCCTTTGCCCCTTCTCTGGAGGAAGATCATTTCTGGCCTTTGGCACTCTGCCTCGCGTTGCATGGGTAGACACACAGTGGATGGAGAAGGGGAGCGAATGGAGGTTGACTGAGACACCTGGACAGTCCTCCCCACCCTACCGGGAGTGGCATCACGCATCGAGAGAGCGTGGAGTAGTGAGAGGGTGGCCGGGCGGAGGCGGTACCCACTGCCTCTCCCCTATCTGCACACTGTCTCGTGCCCTCTCTCTTCTCTGCTCCTCATCTCTCCGTCTCTCAATCGAGGGAAGCCCGTCCGATCTCCCCTTTCTCCCCTCTCTTCCCTCTTTCTCTTCTCAGTTCTTCTCCCTTTGACTGTGCTTCTCAGTCTGCAACAGCCATTCGACTTCTCTATTCAAGAGAAGGCGAAGAGGCATCAGCCGACAAAGTTCAGTCACCGAATTGAGAAGATTCTCAAGATAGTCAAACTGCCGAACGAAACACAACGAGATGTTCTGCCCTAATTTGATTACGGTCACGCTTCATAATGGTGAGATTTTCGAAGGTTGATTCATTGGTCATTCTTTTCTTTGCTGATTTGACCGAGGCGCGAGTTGTCTATCTGTATTAGCTCGGAGAGATCTTTCTGTGAATGAGCGCATCTTTATCTTCCTTTGTTGTATCCCTCCATCGTCCCTCATTTTCTGCTTCTTCTCTACACAAACTATGCTAGAATCGCACCACGCGAGATGAGCTCCACCCATATTAGAAGCATGCGCAATATGGGATATTGAGCAGGGGTGGGATGAAGTAGACAGTGGTTTATTGCAATGACAGTGGAGGGGAACGAGTATCGGCGGGGTGCTTGTTGATTCATGATCCATCTTACTACTTGCCCCCGAGAGTTTAGTGTCCCGCTCAGGGAGGATAAAAAGTGAGATTTCGCCCGTGGGAAAAGGGAAAGTAGTGATCACAGCTGTACAGTGCATGAAAGGAAGAAGAGCTGAACACCTGGTGGGAATCGAGAGAGGAGGAAGAGGGGGAGGGGGGGGGGGGGGGGGGTAGTCGTTTTTGGAGGGATACTGATTGACCCCCCTTACTAGCCTCTTCCCTCCACCTTCTCTGGCTTAGCCCTTCTTGAGAGTGCCAATCGGCTACTAATGATCCGCTTCCTCTTGACGGTGAGATGGAATATGATTGCCCTTTGAAGATTCGTCCGTTGAGTCAGTCAGTAATGTTTTTGTGATGGGATAGGCAAATGGATCCTTAGAATGGAAAGGGTGAATGAGTAAGTAGACCCGTTAGGACGACGACATTTGCATGCTGTTTTTCGACCTGTCTGCCCTATGATCTCGCCCTCTCTTTCTCTGTCTCTCTCCATTCTCCCTTGACTGCGCATTTGGAGGACTATCCTCTTCTACTGACTACTCGAATGTGATATGTCAGGGCCATTGGCTATTATTCAAGAGATCCTCGAGTCGCTAAAACACCCCCCTCTGTCCCTCTTGCCTTGCTGATCTCTCCCGATCTGTTCGATCCACGCCAGTTTGTCAGTAGGAAATGTCCCGGAACGAGCATTGAGGGGGGTATCAGGGAGGCAAATCAAGCAGAGAGAAGAGACGGTGATTCGAAGTGATTGTCAGAGCGATAAAAAGTGAGCGACGAAGTTGGGAATCGCGGCGATTTTTTGTACAATGCAGTTCTTGCCTCTTATTGGGTCGTCGGTCAGTTGGAAGTTGGAAGGGTCCATTGGAGTGGTTCATTCCGATGTGACAAGTCGTGAGAAGGCAGAGAGCGGGTGGATTGATGGGAGGAAAGTTCTAATTGTTTCCCATGTGGTTTCTCTCTATTCCTTCCCTCTTTGTCCCTTCTGTTACTGTGTGCACAAAGTTTAGATTGCATAACGAGGTCGGTGCCAGATTAGGTACTGTGTTCTCTTAACCAGATGGAGTGATTCTCTATCTAGCATAGTTTATTTGTGATGATGCTAGAGAAAATCTAGCGAAACTCTGAGATGGGCAGAAAACTAGCCGGCGAATCTCGATTATCTTGACTACACTTGATTATGTGGAGGGAGCACACTGATTGAGAGTGTATGGAAGGGGAAGGACGTCTTCTAGAGAGATCCCTCCCTCCCCCTCCCGATGGGGAAAGAATTGGAGAAGACATGGAAGAAGCACGGATCTTCCGTGTGGTCAATGATTAGCACACGTGTTGGAGCAGTTGATTCAGATACCGTGGCCCATTCGGGATCGAGTCTCATTTGGTTCGGAAAGAAGCTGGATGTGAATGAGAAACGCGTTAGAGATAATGATCTACACATCTGGACAACACGAGATGAAGGAGGGAGAAAGGTGTTTGACGAATCTCGCCCAAACTCTCTCTCGATCCCTCGATCTTTCGCCCTTTCCTATCTACTAGGAGGCTTCTGCCCATTGAGATATGGATCAAAGGCGAGGAGGAATGGGGCAGGGACCTATCTGAACGCTTGATCGAGAGGGAAAAGCGAATTGTGTTCGATGAGGAAGATGAGAGACAGAGGGATTTTGAAGAGACGCAGTGAGATATGGGGAGGGTTTGAGCCAGATCGCGTTGCGATTGAGATTAATTGGCTTGAAATTCAAGGGATATTTCGTTCCTGAGAATTCTAGAATGAATACATGAGGGATGTTTGAGAAGCTTTTCTGATGTACAAATGATGCCGATCCTTGCACAAATACATGTGAAAGTTCACGGGAGGAGGGAGAGTAGTAGAGGGTGAAATGGAGAAGGTATTTTTATCCGCGAACTCGGTCAATGCCGGTGGTCGATGCTGAAGTTTGGTACTGTTCCTGTTATTCGGTAGTTGTGTTCTCTCGCATCACTACTGCACTGTCTTCACTTGACTATAGACAATTTAGTGACTATACTTGGGATGTTTTTATTTTTATTATTAAGATAAAAATGGTATTTCAGTGCGTCTCCGTCGTCGAGACAAGGCTGCTGCCCAACAAGAGGCCATAGAGGCGGGATTCGAACCAGCCCCCAATGTGGCACGATGCCATTCACTCCATTCACTCGCTTACACCAAGAGCCAGTTCACACCCAGTATAGATCTCAATGGTGAGAGGATTACGGTAGTGAGGATTGGGATGACGATGAGGAGAAGAAGGAAGATGCGAAGAATTGCAGTGATCGTGCAAGAACTTTGTCCGATAAAAATAAAATGGGGTTGTTGCCGTTGTTGTGATCGGAATTTCGATGTCAATAAAGCAATGAATGAACTTGGCCCCCAAGTTTATGGCATGCGCCAATGTGAAACGTAGTAGATCACAATGAGCACACATGTTGCGAAAATAAACCTAAGATACCAATTTATTGATTGCAGAGAGCCTCCGCAACGTGGGCATCGACTATACTCCGAGTGGAGCTGGCCATGCATACAAGGTACGGTAGATCGATATATGTTGATGGTACGGTAGTAGGGGATATGATAGCCCCTTACAACCGTGTTAGAACGATATCAGAATTGGGTAACGGAGAAATGGACGCTGGGAACTAAGTAATCTAAAGAGAACTTTATGGTGGGGATTGCAGTGTGAGAAGTGGGTCTTAGGAATACACTCACAGTACGGAAAGAAATAACAATAATACTGTAGATTATTTTAAAAGGGTGTGAAAATGTTTTTAAACCATAAACTTTGCAGAGGGATTCGTACGTGTCCGTGGGCCCTGCCCCTCCCCCTCATCGTCCTCTCGATCTCCATTCCAACTCTAGTCACAGTCCTTCCAAGCCCATTCCCATCGATGGAGTCATCGGATCTGCTGGTACGTGCAGTTTTAAAACATTCTGTGAATGCGAATCCATATTTTGCAGCGGAATTAATGCCACTTTCGAAAAGTTGGCTTCCGATTTGGTCGGATGATAATTCCAAAATGGATCACAATATGCAGGCTATCATCGTTCCCGTGTGCAACTGCGTGACTCTGCCTCGGCCTCTCCCCATTCCTTCACCAATCGAAGATCCTTCCAGCAGCTTAACAGTCAGTATCATATGTATTTATTTATTTAATTAAATCCATTCTACGGGCGCATTTCTCCTCATCTACTGCTTCAGTACATCCATAACCTTTTAATTTCTAATCACCCTCTGCTCTATTCGCTCTCACAATCATAAAATGCGTAGACACACATATCACAGATGGTCGGAAGCTGTCGGTAGGGCATAAATGAGTAGGGGATGAGCAGAGATCAGAGATGGGGAAACAGGGGTGATCGGGGTGGGGGATTATTTGAAAAGTATATTGACAGAACGCATTGAATCATCTGATTATTTCTCTGGTTGCAATTTTCAAATCTCTATAATATTGCATTAGCATTCTGATTTTCATGTACTAAAAATATTTTAGATTTATGTGCTGGGCTGGTAGAGAGATATGAAGTGGTATTGTAGTTTTCGGTTGCTGTTTTTTAATAATAAAAAATCTGATGTTACTGTATTGTAGAATATTCGCAGTTCTTGAATTCGACAGCTACAGCAAAATTGAATTACTGTCCCTCCTCCTCCCTCCCTTTTCCTCATTCCCTTCGCATTCTCTCTCATCTATTTTCTCCTCTCTCCTCTCCTTCTTCAGAAGTCTCTTATTCGTCCTCCTTCCTCCTTCCTATCTGGCCATCTCTTCTCTTCCCACTTCTTTCTTCTCCTTCCTCGCGCATTCCTCCACTACTCTAGTACGAGCTGGCTGTCAGAATTCTTATCGAAATGAGCTTTCTTTCTTTCTGGGCTACTCATTTTGTCTGGTTATTTTGAATATCTGCCTCTTCTCTTCCCATTCAATTCCTAGCTGTTCATCGATTCTGAAGTTGACTAGCTCTGCCACTAATTTTGCCTAGTTTATTAGACGCGAGGCGCCTTCATGAAGAAGTAGGTAGTTAAATGTATTTTGCTTGAGAATAAACCATAGTAGGAGCGATATGAATGTGAACGGGAACCACAGATTCTTTTGATGGTGCTCGAACTCTCCGGGGCCAGCCACTACCCACATGTGTTTTCACTTATCCCAACCCTTCACCATCAACCCCCCCCCCCTCCCCCTCTTCCTCCTTCTTCCTTATGCTTCTCATCTTCTTCACTATTATCCTCAGTGTTTCTTATCTATCTCCCCCTCCCCCCTCAATCCCCCTCTTCCCCCATATTTCTTCTTCCCCACCTTCTCTTGCTTATCCCACCCGATTAATCATGTCTCACTTCTGCTCACTCTGTTCATTTCATGTCTCTGCTTCTCTGCACTCTCTCCATTCTCCCTTATCTCTAACTGGATGACGTTTCAAACTAGCAGTTGTTTAGATGAGAGAAGAGATGCTACTGAACCAGGAACATGATTGGACTGAGATTTATTAGTGCATCGGATGTCTCCCATTTCTAGGTTAGGCTATTGATGAATACTCATGAATCATGGAGTAATCATGGAATGGAGAGAGAAGGAGGGGAAAGGGGAGGGGGAATGGAAGTGCTAGCCTCAGGCTAGATGTGCATCTCCCTGGTGTCTAATGATTTTATGAGAAGGGAGAGGGGCGCCTTTTCCATCTTCTTCCTTCTCACAAGTCTCTGTCAGTCTCGTGATCTTCAATCGATTCGTATGGAATATGACGCCTGTCGCGAGTTATTCGAGCTGAAACCGATTTTTTTGGGGATGACTCGAAAATCATAGAATGAGTTCCCACCGGTTTTGGGTAACGCTAGGCAGGTCCTACCAGCTCCCAACATCTCATTATGCTGAGATCATTCTGAAGCTCCCTACACTGGGTCGGTCATCGGGAGCTTAACTTTCTACCGCGATTTTCTCGGTTTTGGTGCTTTTTGAAGAAAAATAGTTACCGAGCGACCCTGGCTCATTTTTCGAGCTCTATCGAGCTATTCAAACCGCATCTCTCAAAAGTGCTTCTGAACAGAGCTACATTCCAGGCCACATAACTCAATAATTTAGGAAAAGGCGCTGCTAATATTTTGACATGGTATGTGTCTCGATAAGAGCTATCGAATGAGTAGCTTACGCTCAAAATACAGGGGGGTCTGTGAGAGTTCATGCCTTCAACGTTTTTGAGATGATTTGAGGTCATTTTTCACCGTCACCGTACTGCTTATTTGAGAGTGAAACAATGAACGCGAGAATGAAACATAAACGAATGTTGGTCATTCATTGCTGGCGAGGCGAAATGAGCTGTGCGGTGACGGTGAAAAGTGACTTCAAATCATCTCAAAAACGTTGAAGGCAAGAACTCTCACAGACCCCCTGTATTTTGAGCGTAAGCTACTCATTCGATAGTTCTGATCGAGACACATACCATGTCAAAATATTAGCAGCGCCTTTTCCTAAATTATTGAGTTATGTGGCCTGGAATGTAGCTCTGTTCAGAAGCACTTTTGAGAGATGCGGTTTGAATAGCTCGATAGAGCTCGAAAAATGATAACTATTGTAACTATTTCGCTCGGTAACTATTTTTCTTCAAAAGCACCAAAACCGAGAAAATCGCGGTAGAAAGTTAAGCTCCCGATGACCGACCCAGTGTAGGGGGAGATCGATGACTTTGTAACCCCGACTTTGTAACCGACTACTTTGGAATCGAGAAAATATAACCTTCAAAATGTAACTTTCATTTTGTAATCGACGATTTAGGCACCATTAAAATATACACTTTCACTTTAGGAACTTTGAAAATGGAACCAACAATTTGGAATCGAGAATTTGTAACCCAACGATTTGTAACTTTCAATTGGGAACTGATTTTTTTACAGCAGGTACGGTACTGAGAGTGTGACGAGCGCATTGGTGGCGACTTTCAAGCCAATTAATCGATCATGAACACCAATAAAATCAGTAATTATAAGGGAAATGCAAGCATTTCGAAAATAAATTAAAAATATCTCGGGAAATTGAAAAATTAACCCCGAAGTACCGTACCTGCTGTATAAAAAAATCAGTTCCTGATTGATAGTTACAAATCGTCGGGTTACAAATTGTCGTTTCTAAAATCATCAGTTCCAGATTGAAAGTTACAAATCGTCGTTTCCAAAATGTCGTTTACATATCCATCGGTTTTAAAAAGTCGGTTCCATAAAGTGGGTTCTAAAATAACTGTTCCAAACCAATAATGCTCAAATCGATGGTTACAAATTCGGGGTTCCAAAGTCATCGATCTCCGTGTAGGGAGCTTCAGAATGATCTCAGCATAATGAGATGTTGGGGGCTGGTAGGACCTGCCTAGAGATACCCAAAACCGGTGGGAACTCATTCTATGATTTTCGAGTCATCCCCAGGTCCAGCTCGAAAATCTCGTGACAGGCGTGATAGAGGAGGAAGGGGGGGGGGGAGATCTCAGATTTCACGCGAGTCCTCTTCCATCTCGTCGTCTTCCCTTAGAAGGCAAGCAGTAGATATTGGGTGTTGACTGGAGAATGTGTCTTGTTTTTGAAATTCGTATTTTTGGAAGTCTGATTTGAGGCATTCATGCTTAGAAGCGCGAGTCTGGCGGGTGGAATGAGAAAGAGAAGGCGAGTGAGGATTAACTGCCTTGTTTTGTGTGGAGGGAGTGGCTGCAAGGGACGAATGGGCAGTAGTGGTGGAGATTTAGAGAGAATAGGTGGGCTGGAAGGTGCATAGATTGATTCGTTGATGAGATCTGTTGAGTGAGTTCTGCGAACTTATTAGTGTTTGCTTCCCGGTGTCTCTCTGGCAACTATTGAAATATTCGATTTCGAGTATCCTTTGCCTCTGTTACGAAACGCAGAAGAACACACATTTTCATGAACTTTTCGAATTCGTAATTGACTCACTTAATTCATATCATTTCCAGCCAGCGACTACGCTAATCTCGGCGGTTCATTCCACGAGTTTCCCCTCGCGACGAGCGGTGGCGGAGAGACGAGAAAGCCGCCCATCCCCCAGAGGTGCCCAGCCCATTTATCTAAATACTATTGTAATTCAATGAGTAGTTCCTGATTTCAGCTTCACAATAGTGGACATAGACTTTGATGAGTGAGTGCGAGTCGTGCATTTTGTATTTCTGCTTTCTTTTGTATTGGCTAGCTTGGGCCTTGGCTGCTTGAATTCGGCTGTTCAGGGTTGAATATTTCGAGGGGGGATATATTTTCAAAGGAGCGCAGCAATGCGAAGTCTCTTTCGCATCCGCTTCGGGAGTTCTCTCGTCTCTCTGATCTTTGACCTCTCTCATCCCCTCCCATTGCAGATCCTCGATTGTCTCTGAATCGACAGTCTCCACTTCATCGCCCGTCGTGATGAGACAGCACGCCTCCCCCTACAATGCCACTCCACTCTCCGGGTATATTTTAAAATATTTTTATTTATCTGACAATTCATGTAATTCTATTTTTTTTTAATTAAAGGAAAATATCCATCTCCCTCTCCTTTCGAATCCTTCTGGAGGTGAGTATTCTCCATAAATACTGCTCATGCTCGCCAAGATATTGATCTTTGATCCCTCTTCTACTATGATAAAAGCGCCTCCTTTCCCTCAGCACAACTTGGTCGTTCTCACACTAGTATCGGATTCAGATCGAGAGAGATTCGAGAGAGGGGGGGGGGGGGTCTTAGGGAATGAGAATAGGGCGAATATCCAATGACATCGGGAAGAGATTACTCAATCCAGAGAAGATTCGAGGCTTGAGAAAGTACGACCTCCTTGTTTCCGTGCACTTACGAATTATGTTTCGTATTTTGTGAACGTTAGTATTTTCGATAATAATTTCGAGCACAGCACGTCTATCATCCGAAGAAAGTTCAGAAATTGAATGTTTTACTTTATTGGCACATTCCCGCATGATCTCCACATTTTCGATTCCGTCCATCCTCTAAATTCTTGCTTGCTCCCCCCTCCCCCTCCACCTATCTCTCCCGACCATCGTACTCTCTCATTTGGGCATCACTTCTCCATTGACTCGAGCCCCGACTGATGAATGGCTGTCAGTTGGCTGCTCTTGAAAGGAAAAGAGAAGAGGAGATAGGACAGCGATTGTTTTTTTTTAATTGCTCGAGATTGAACACGGATGTTCAGAAAAGTGATTTATTTATGTGCGATTTTTGAGGAGATCACTAAGTTTCCGACGTACAACTTGACCACTCCAGTTGATACTTGGCCAATGGTACCAATCGACTAGCCTCTGATATGATTGATCTGTGACACCATCTCCTCTCTTAGAGGGGGACTGACTCGTACCTCCGCTTCTCTCACATTGAAATGTCTCCAAGTGTTGACACTTGGAAGTATTTGAGAGGCTGTTGATCATCACTGCCTCCATTCCTCCTTGACTCCATCCCCTCCTCCCCCTCCCCCTCCTACCATTTGATTCATCCACTCACTCACTTTTGCCTGCTCTCTCGTCTCTCTGATCAGGTGGACAGTGCATGGCACGACGAGACTCGTCCGTCCTGCCTCCTACCATTACTCTCACAAGTGATCTTCCAATCAACTGCTGAGACTCACTCGTATTTTCGATTCCCTCGATTGATTGTGTCTTCCACTCCGTTCCTTTGTCTTGAGAAGAAGTCTCTTCTCCGTTTCTTCATGTGATGGAGATGTTGTTCGATTCCACTGGCAGATTCACTGGAATCCAAGGGAAGACGTGATCTGATTTTTCGTTGAAGACTTAAGAGCTGTGAGAAGTGAGATGATGCACCCAGAGAGGTGTCAATAATATTTTCACAGTTAGATGGGGAGGACTGAAGTGTGATCGTCACTGGGGATCCCTGATGGAAACACTTGTCCTCCCCCTCCCCCCTCCTACTTCTCTTCGTTCCCTGTTCTGTCACCCACCAATCACTTATCTTATCTGCCTCTTCTTTCTCTCCTCTCAGTCTCTTTCCCAGTGGTTCTGGCGTCAGAACAACACGAATCCTATCAATGATTCTCATTTTCTTCGATTCACCAAGATCTTTAGGTCTCTACCACTTGATAATATATTAGAGGCTAAGTCTAAGTGGATCGAGATCCTTCCTCCCCTCTCTTCCTCCCCCCTCCCCCCCCCCCCCCCCCCCATTTGATCTATTGCCTCTCTTCCACTCTGAACATCATTATGAATGGGATATCAGGCGTCTTCTCGATAGACGAGAGGGGGGGGGGGGGGTGGCATCAAAGGAGGCTTCTCCGACCATTGGTCTGTCCATTGAATCTGTGCCTCCGGGATGGCAGCTCTTCCTCTCCTCTCCAATCCCTCCCTTCTTCCCCTCTCTCACCATATGCGAAAGTGCGACATTACATAGCTGAAAACGACAGATGTCACATATTGAAGCGGCCAGTGGTGGGAAATGTCGCTTTTTGTGGGGAGAGTGGCTAGGATTTTGCCTTTCTCTCTTTCAGTTGCATCTCGTAGTGATAGTCGCAAACAGTGGCTAGTGCGTAACTGATAGTTCTCAGTGGTTATCTCCTTCTTCTTCTCCCTCTCCCTCTCCCTCACTCTACCGTGAAATCTCTCCTTCTTGCAATATCCTTGCCAGTGGTGGCTACTATTTGTGGAGATACTTGACAGATCTCAGGAGAATGGAAGAAGGAGAGGGAGATGTTACTGACTATTCTCACTCCTTCTAGCTCCCAGTATCATATCGTGCTCTCTTCCTCGGTCTCCCCCTCTGACCACTATCCAAATTGAATGCCTCCTCTCACTCCTCTCGTCTATTCTTTCACCTCTCAGGTAACCATAACCGTGTATTGTACTCCTACTCACCTCTCGCTCGATGTCAGTTCCGCTATTTGGAGAGGAGCACCACGTCTTTGTGCCTACAGGGGTATCATGCTGAGAGGGGAGGAGGGGGGGAGATAGGTGTAGGTCATCCCCGGTCATCTCTCTCGATTCCCACTGACCCTCATTCCATTCCTCCTTCCGGTTTGTCGTCTTGAGACTGGCAGAAAGGGGCTGGCAATGGGGGAGGGGGGGGGGGTCGTCCGTGTGAATTGGTTACATCGTGAATGGGGGCAGAGGAGCGACCACCGGAGATGATGACCAGCCAGAGAAATGGGGATCTTCCCTCTGCTACTTCTCTCTGATCCACAAACTCCCGTCCTCCTCCTGTTCTTTTTCTTCCTCTTCATAATCAAAGTCATTTGCATGGAGAAATGCGTGATTCGGAGGTCTCTCCCATCTGTGCCTTGATCCTTGCTGTCTTCTAGTTCCTCCTCTTCTTCCTCCTTGTTCCGATCGATCCTGACTCTGTCGCATGCGAGTTCAACTTTATCCCTGAAATGAAGTAGACGAGATGAGTGGTGGAAGTGAGAAAAAGCGAAGGTGACGGCACGATGAGTGATTGATGGTAGGAATCCCCCCTCGGAAGTGGGGATGGGAGTTCAAACCCCAGTATTCCGCATCGTCCTCTGCCAATTAGTAGAGAGTCGAGGATCAATTCTGATTGGCTGATCCTCTATCTTGGCCTACCTCGTCTTCTCATCTCGATGGCATAATTCCATGAATGAAGTGGCGATGTCGCGGGGGTTCATCCCCTTATGTCAGCTGTCCATTCAGCCCCCCCCCCCCCTTCTCCCTCCTCTACTCGATCCCTCCTCCTTCCACCCCTCTGCCATCTAAGACTGGGCATGGAATGAGAGGGGAGGGGAGACCCCCAACCGAGTCAGTCGGTCTGTCGAGAGAAGGGAAGGATGATGCTGATGACGGATCGAGAGGAGGAGGAGCACAATTAGGCACTTCCGCTATCCACCCCCCCCCCCCCCCTTCTCGTCCCCTGTCCATTCGTGACATTTCTCCTCCATCCTCTCCTCTGTATGATGTTCACTGCAGCCTGTAAATGTTATCGGGGAGTCTTTGATGGGAGGATTCATCCTCTTCCTACATCATAAGGCCCCTTTTTTGTCTCCTCTTCATTCCATCGTCCCGATTCATTCCATCCGCTCTTGCCTCTATATCCGTTCGCCTTGAAATTCAAATCTCCCGGTCTTCTCATCTCTTTCCGTTCCGCAAATCATCTAGGCCAGAGTTGGCGCTGCTCATATCTCTTCAATTCACCTGTTCTCTAGCTGCCTATGTTTCTCTCGCGTCTCTCCGATTCATGCGCTCTCGCACTGGAATCACTTCACACCTGCTATTCCCTATTAGGGTCCATCAGGTCATGCCCCAGCGATTTTTGAGAGCACGCTTTTTATCAAAGTCCCTTCTTTTCTCAGAGGGGGGGGGGGGGGGGAATGGGAGGCCCCGATCTCTCTGTTTATGTTTACAGTCCGTTCCTTCTCTCATCTCCTTGTTTTCTCCTCTCGTAGCAGCTTCTGGCGGTCTCATTTGTCGATTGGCCAGGGGGTGTATTGTAGCTCTCTCGGATGTACTGCAGTCTGCTCTTGACTCGTGAATGGGAGGGTTCACTAGGGTCTGCTGCCAGCCTCTCCTCGTAGAGGGGAAGAAGGAGGATTAGCAGAATGAGTGAGTGAATTGCTGACATAAAGGAGCAAAGCTGATTGGAGCGGCTTCTGGGGGAGAATCCCGCTCTTGTTCTGTAGAGCGATTGATGCTGAATGAGGAGAGAGAGTTTGCATCCACTGTGAGCGATGTCCCAGAGTACGCAAAT
Organism: Pristionchus entomophagus; assembly: GCA_036245825.1. Lineage (NCBI taxonomy): Eukaryota > Metazoa > Nematoda > Chromadorea > Rhabditida > Neodiplogasteridae > Pristionchus > Pristionchus entomophagus. The sequence continues at coordinate 20,705,483 of BTSX01000001.1, read as the reverse complement.
TAGATTGACCCTAGTGCGAGATGCGAGTAGAATGGAGTAGTTAGCGAGGAGAAAGAGGATTGGGATTCTAGAATGGACTTGCCTCCATCCTGTATTGTCGATTCATGGAACAATTTGCGTGCGCGGGTCCGTTTTATTGGCTCTTCCAGACAGATCCTCAGAGTGGTCACTCCTAGTCTCCCCCCCCCCCCCCTACTGTCTTCAACCTGACTAGCGCAGATGTTTCTCCCTATCCCCCCCCCCCCCTCCTATATAGTAGAAGTGACTAATTTGGGATATTGTAGAGGGAAGGAAGAGGGGCAAGCTGTCTCTATTGTTCCCTCCCATTCCTGCCTCTTCTACCACCTTGGATGACCAGATAAAATGAGTGACAGAATGAAAAATGATGAGGTAGCTGTCGGAAAGGGAGACATGTGTTGGTTGAATCTCAGAAGAGACAGTGGCATCGCCCTGGTGCCCTTCTAGACATGGGATGGATAGATGGGGGGGGGGGGGGGGGGGGGTGGATCGTAAACCGTGGTGGTTCTGGGAATGATTTGGTGCCTTTGGGAAGATGCGCGGCCTCCTCTACGCTCTTGCCCCTTTGTGACGCGGGAATGATCCGATCTGTCCCCCACTCCTCGCGCATCCCGACAATTTATTGCCACACTGCAGAGATTCAGATGGGTTGAGGGGTTCGGGAGTGCTATGCCGATGATTCCTGCATTCAAATGAATTTGTGTATCTGTTTCGAAATGGCTATGAGCACTCGCTTATGAATGCATATCCAACTAGCCGCTTTCACAACCTTTCATCCTCCTCAGATGTCCATTCAGACTCAATCCATCCATTCTCACTCTCGTGGATATCTCTCACTCCAATTTATCTCCTCCTCACCCCTTGGTCTCTGCTCAATTCGTCATTTCTTGCCATCTGAATACTGACTAGTATCTCTCCCTCATTCCCTTCTCTATCTCTCTCCCACTCTTTCCTCACTCTCGAGATGCTCAATTCTTCATCTGCCAGCTTCCGGCCACCTAATTAGCATAATATTCAGAGATCCTGAAAGTAGTCCGTTGTTTGTATTGTTATCGCCGTGTCTCTACATTTTGCGAATCTCCATTCAATATCTTCCCTATCGCCCTCCGTTCAATCAGAGATGCGTCTCCGACCTCTGGGTGACGATCTGTTCACTGTGTCTGATGGGGAGGAGATGGAGAGGAGAGAAGAGGGCAGAAGGAGGAGAAGAAGGAGGAAGGAGAGGGAGATGGAGGGATATGGAGACATCTACGAGAATCTTGAATGGATAAAAATGAACCATAAAACCAAGTGAATAATTGAAAAATACGGTTCAAAATTAATTAATTAATTAATTAAGATTATTATTTGCAGTGCACGAAGAGGGCTGGAGATGCACAATGGATATGGAGGAGGAAGGGAGCACAATACGAGGTATGCCGTTGTTTGTTTTCTTTCGACAGTCATGACTGGAGAATCAAAAAAGTTAATTCTGTTGGATGATAGTTTCATTTTGAAGCTGAAATTTGTATGTAAACTTTTTAAATTTTGTTTTTTTATTTAATATATTTTTCTCATTTGCAGATTCTCGGTCGCTGCTCCAACGTACTACGAAGAGATGCACCATCAGCAGAGAATGCATGTGAGTGAGGGAGAGAAAGAGAAATGGAGATTGGGGGTCGAAGAGTTTAATTGATGATGGGGCGTGGTTTCAAGTGTGAGGGTTGTGTGGAAGAAATGCTCCTGAATATTGAAATGGACAGAGGTGTATTCAAGTAGAATTGTTTGATGGATTGTGCGGTTTATGATAGGTTGAGCGGTGATGGATGGATGAAAGGGGTTGTTTTCGGGAGATTAGTTGGATCTGTGATGGGGTAGTCAAAAGAGGGGGACGATAAAAGTAGGAATGAGTGGAATGGATCGTTGTTCATTTCTCATTTCACATGGATGAATTCGCATGAACAAGTGGCGGTGGCCTTTGATCTTCTTCTTGTCTCCCCCATTACCCATTAGAGGGAAGTGATTACCTGTTGTGATCAGGTGTTTTGCTGTGGGAGTGCATTCTCGGTAGATAGAGAAAGTATACGGTAGAGTTAAGCAGAATGTAGAATCAGAAGTGTTGCTTCTTTTTCGACGATGACGTCACATCTTTCTTCATCTTTCTTCTTCCTTCAATCGTCATCGATTTATCATCGTTCCTCTCCATTCTTCTTTTCTCTTTCTGAACACCGTTCGCTTTGATATCATCCATTCTTTTGTTCTTTGTATAGTGAGTATTTGCTCAATTCTTTCTCCTATTTTACGATAAGAGAAGAGTCTTTCCCCTCCTCTGGGATGAATCAGTAGTGAGTGGAATTGATACGAGACAGGGGAGATAAGGGAGTCGTAAACGATTCAGCCGGTGGAGTCCTCTCCCTTCTTTCTGGTTCTGGTTGATAACCTCTTCCTCCTCCATACTATCTCTCTCCTGTTTGTCATCTCGATGCGCATCCCTCTGGTTAGTCAGCAGGCACTTTGATATGGAGATTTTGCACTAGTTTCACCATGTTTGGCCTGCCCAGATATTCCTGCGTTTAGAACTGTACTGTATTTGAAACTGCGCATAGGTCGTTCTGTATAATAAATAGTACCTACTAGATAGAGACTGTAGGATGGGGAGGGGAGACCCGTTCGCTGCTCCCAATGAATTCACATGCAAAATCTCTTCCGTACCCTGTGATTGTGCGAGTCAAATTGCATGTGTGCTGCGATGGGAAAAGAATGGGATTGAGAAGGGAGGAAGGGAGGAGGCATGGAATGGGGTTTGGGAGTGATCCGAGTCAACTGATCTCGTTCGCATTCAGTAGCCTCCCTTCCTCTCTCTTCCAATCCGAGATACATTGCCGCCTCTCTTCACCCACTTTGCAGTGAGATAACCAGACAGTGGAGCGTCAAGTGAGAGAAGGAGAGATCTCGGCAGGTCCCTGATCTTCTCTCGATCTCTGAATAGAATACTCCTGTCTGGTGAAAGAATCGGAGACATTATCGTCCACTAATCGCATTTGGAATCAATCTGCCATTGGATAGTAGTAATCGCATGTTGTTGTTGTTGTGATCAATCTCTCCTTTCCCTCTCAATCTCCCATGAGATCGAGAGAGGGATGATCCTAC